>CAUYSK010060286.1:0-45926 GCA_963575035.1 Avahi laniger
ATAAATCATTAAAATAGAGAAATAAAAGAAAAATACAGAATATTAATAAAATTAAGATCTGGTTCTTTCAAAAGATTTACAATATATATGGCATTGATAAAAGGAAAAAAGATGTAAATAAAATAGAGAATTAAAAAGGAAAGTAAAAAGGGAGAAAAATATACAGGGTTTTAGAAACAATCAAATACTACTTTGAACAACTATATAATAAACTTGAAAACTAGATAAATAAAAACATTTCTAGAAGCATTTAGAGTGCCTAAATTAGTGCAAGAATACATAGAAAATCCATACGGACTACAATAATTAAAGGTATTGATAGAGAAAACAAAGAGACCATGTTATCTCTTCCCCATTTCCATCCCCACCCTCTCTCCCATCCAAAAGCCGTTTTTATGGATGAGATATATCCAATTTTCAAAAAAAAATAATCCTCATTCTGTATGGCTTTTCTAGAATAGAGAATAGCTTCATCCACATTCTAAAATGTATAGGCAGTAATGTTTAAAGAAAGCAAAACAAAACAGGATTACTGACAAGCAGTGGGTCTATGGAAAGAACCTATGTGACCCTGAAACTAAACGAAAAGAGGAAGGGGAGAAATAATAGAAATAATTAAATTTTTATGTAGTGCTTTCTTTACACATTTGATTTTGTTAACAGTCCTATAAATTGGTCAGGGTATTTTCTGGAATACATGGAATTTGAGACAAGCTTTTGGGGGTTCTTTTGAGATAGGAAGTCATCAACTTCTCTGATGAAAGCAATAATCAAGATACAACAGATCAAGTCTTTTGTTATATTCATGTGTCGTATAGAGGTCTTGGAATATATATTTAAGAAGTATTTATTAACAGCTTGTTTAAAACCTAAAGGTTTCCACTTGCCTCCTATTTCTGCTTGCATAAACTTTTTAAAATGCTAACTGATAGATTTTTGACCACTGTATATTTTTATGCAGACTCATTCCTGTGTATTTGAAACTTTGGTAAAATCCTCTTATACTCCTGGCTGCTACTTTACTGGTTTAGATTTATGAACAGCAAATCACTTTTCCCAGAACATTGCATCCTTAATCCAGCTGTATGTCAAACTAGCCTGGAAACTCTTTTAAATGCAGAATTCCGAGTGGTGGCTACACATTTGTAATTTTAATCAACTCTCCCTGGCGATTCTTTCACACACAGCCCAGCATCAGCACACAGCCCAGGATCTTAGAGGAAGGCCAAAAGGTTAAAGCTATAAGATTAGAAGTCTGTTTTGTTAGCCTCCAAGGCAAGTGTTATCTCCTCAGCCTAGCATTAGAAAGGGGATTCAGTGCATGTTACACAGTCTAATTTTATAATTAGAAATACTATTCAATAATACTAATCACACACACATGTCAAAGTTACCTGTATTTTGTTAATGGGAAAACCAAAACTGGAGACTTGAAAAAGCATTCAGTGTCACATTGTGAATGACACATTGTCTGTGTGGATCTTTATTTTAACTAGGTTTCCGGTTTTGGCTTTTATAGGGCTGGTTATTTGCAGACTCAAATAGAAGATTTAATCACCAATAAGAGAGTAAAGGAAAACAGTAAAATTTAATCAACCTGGAAGTCCTTTGCTTCCATCAGGGCTTCTTTGTTTCACTAAGTTCGGGCTTTGCTAAAATCAAACACAGAGGTACCTCCGGAGTGTGAGTCCTCAGCTCCGGAGTACGGTGCAAGCCCTCGGGGACAGTACACGTCTTGCACATTTCTCATCTGCGCCTGCGAGGATGGTGGAGTTTGTCTGACAGCAGAGGTGCGACTCTGACACAGTTTAAGATTGGTGGCATAATAAGAAGACCGTGATCCAAGGAGAAAGTGTGAATTAGAAAAAGAAATCATTTTTCTCTTTCCTGTAGCTGTAAATAGTCTCACCTGCAACTCCTTCCTTCCAGAACTCTAGCCCAAAGTGCTAGGGAAGAAGAGTTGGCTGGATCATTTTTATTTTTAAGGATATCATCACCAAAAAACCTGGATTTACTAAAGATGTGGATTTTCAAACTCCTTCCCCTCATGAAACTTATAGTTCTCTTGACTCTTTGATGTCAGACTATAGACATCACCTTCCCACACCCTTCGTCCCACGTGCCCCCAAAGAGCAAGCAAGATTTTGGAGATATCTAGTAGAGGAAGGCAACGGTTACGTGTTTCCTTTCTCCAGGATGGGGAGATACTTAGAGAAAAAAGTAAGTGGGGGTGGGAAAAACCTAATAATTTTGTTGTTGAGAAATATGGGGGCTCAAAATGAAAACAAATACTGTGCTAATGGGCAGAGCCTCTCAGAAACAGTGATGCCTGGGAACTTGGGACTCAAACTGTGGTCCAACGTCACCTGAGAGCTTGGTACAAATACAGACTCTCATGCCAGTCCTACTGAATGAGGACATGTAATTCAACAAATCCATCGGGTAATTGGCATTCACATTTAGTTTGAAAAGCATTAAACTAAGACACTTGGGCTCTCAGGAAGTTCAGAAATAACTAGTAACAAAACCAGGAGGTTTTAAATGTTTGCACTTGACAATTTAGTTCTTTTAACACACGCACACAAAAATTACAATGACTATTCAAATAATCTCATTTGAAGATAACGTCAAAAGTCTAAAGTCTCAAATCAAGCTCCTCCGTGAACATCAGGCCCAAGTCCTCCAGCGCCCTGGTAACGCGTATAAAACCACCATCTCCCGACAGCTGTTTGGAACTCCTCATGCATCAGGATCATGTCCTAACTCTGAATGTGAAAAACTTTCCTTGAATATGATGACACCGTGCTGCGGCAGGGCCATCTGTATCCCTGCCCCAGAGAGAATTTTTTGTGGTGCACCAAGTTATGTTTATGGCCAGGCTGAAACACAAGCTTAGCCTAATCAGTATCAGAGAAACCCACATGCAGTCTGTGTTAGCAAGAGGAAAATGACCTCAAGGGGTGTCCCACTGCAGCAGCACATAAATAAATTGGCAGATGTGTCAACTATGCATATTAGTCCAGGAGTGCAGTTCTTTGGGGACTGAAGTCCAAAGACAAAGACATTTGTGGGTTGCCGGTCAATCTGGAGCATTTCTTCTCATTTTTCTGGATATGTTTTTGACAGGAGCTTAAGGGCAGTTCAATAAATTAAAATGTATTTACATGGCAATGAAGAATTATCTTGACACACAGAGAGTTATTTAATTACCAAAGTGCTTTGCGTGCTGCTAAAGTTAAGACTGTGTCAGCCTTTCTGGGACAAATCTTTATTTTCAGAGCCATGTGGCTCAGCCAGGAATGATCCCCTGGGTTGGAGCTTGTCATTTATAGAAGAGGAGTCTCCTCGCTGACCCCCATTTCCATAGACAGCTCTAAACAGATCGGTAATCTCAATGTCAGACATTATGATGAAGTCAGCACTGCCAAGGCCAACTGTCCCCCTTCAGGGATGTGGCCTCACTCTCAGAGGAATTGTAAATGAAGTCATACCCCATTTGCAGTCTTCAAAGCATGTCGGGGTTGCTGTCTGTCTGAGTGACATTCAGAGAATTTTCTTGAGGCATCGGCAGGTAGGCGGATGATAAAAGTCAGTGTCCGTGCTGGCAACATCAAAGCTCAGTGGGGAAACAGTGACCTCATATTAACAGGGACAGGGACGGTGTCCCCAAGCTATGCACCATACCAGTGCCATGGGACAGGGAGTGCCACTAAGGTGTACATACCAAAGAAGGCTTTCTAAGAAAGAGGATAGGAATCTGCACACTCAGGGTTAAACCCTCAGCAGTACATTGGATAGTCAAGAAAAAGGAAAAAAAAAAAATGTATGCCTTAGCCCTCCTAGAACTTCTGTCTACTTCCAAGTTCAAGGGTTTGTACCTGATTGATTTTGATCAGAGACAATATTAGCAACAAATATAAGCATTGACTTAGATCCTCCCTTTGGCTAATTAGGTCAAGATGCTAATTATCTCAAATAAAAGTGAAATAGAAAAGCCAAGCATCACTCATCCTCCTTCTTAGGAGGTAAATCAAGATATGTGTAAAGATTTAGCTTGATATTACTATAAACAGTGAAAATCAACAGACTTGAGGAGCCCATGATCAGAACCAACATGGCTGGGTGGTTGAATGGGCAGAGTTCTTCACTGAAAGTCAGAAAACCTGGGTCACCATATGACTTAGCCCCTTATGAGTTATGGGTCCCTCAGGGAAGCCAATTCACCTCCCCAGTTTTCATTTCCGCCATAGACATTAGGGTTGAATTACTAGGGAACTCTCTGATTCAATGCAATTGTAGGATTCTATTTCATTTCATTTCTATAAACTATGACTCCTTCTTCATCCATTCCTTCTGAATAGTAATAGTCCTTCCAATTGATTATAAGATTTTCAGCCTCTGAACTATCCCAAATTCACGTCTTAGGTCCGGACATCTTGACTCTCGTGGTGGGATCTGACATCAGCCGCTGTCCCAACACCCCTTGGCCCACCTGCCGCGGCTACCTACATAAGAGGACTCACTCCGGGTTCATGAAGGGTTGGAGGAAAAGGTGGTTTGTGCTGAAGCATGACGGCTGCCTCCAGTATTACAAACATAAAAAGGTAAACTGAGGGAGGGGTAAAGGCTGGCACGGGTAAGGAACCTTGAAAAGTGCAGTCACTTGGACCATTTCATAACCAAAATAGTGTCTCTTAAGATACCATGTTGTAAGATTCAGGAAACACTGTTCTCTTCTGTGACTTCTGAGGAACTTTTTTCTTCTTCAGAAGCTCAGAGACTTATAATCTATTTTTCTCTGCTGATGCATAAATCAAGGCTGGCATAAGTTTCTATCTTATTTATTCCTATTTTCAGATCCTCTGTGAAAACTTCCTCATCAAAGCCAAAAAAAATAAGAACCAAACCGTATACCTAACACCCTAGAGAAATCCAGGGAGGCCGGAGGCAGAGCAGAGCTCCCCAGGGCAGCAGTGCCTGGCTCTGTTCTCTAAGTGGCAGGGCTCAGGTGTTATTAAGGCTTCTGAAGCAGAGTACCAGAGAAGTGGCCTGGAATAACTTGTTTCATTTCCCAGATTTCATGAAAGCGGTGATTTCTAACTATAAGTAAAGCCTGGAATCTTTGGGGGAAATATTTTCAAAACATGCAGACTCAGTCATCCTGCCAGATGTTTCTAATTCAGCAAGTCTGGGAGGGGGCCTAGGCCTGTGCGTTTGGAGAAAGCTCTTCAGGTGAATCAGATGCAAACATCGTAAAAACCAGATTTCACACAGAAATCCCAATTTCCAACTTCTCTTGAAAAATCCCCTGGCACTAGTCGGTGGGAGCTCAGTAGGCTCCCTCTTCTAATTAGTGCATAAACTCTCTCACCTGACAACTATGGACCAGATTTGCAGCCCACCTTTAACAAGCGTTCAAAGCAAGAATTTGGATTGTTTACCTCATTCATGACACAATCTTATTTTTTCTGCCTTTTTTTTACATTGCCCTGGTTTCTTAATTTAATTTTAAGTTACAGATAGCTATATAGATATATAAATAAACATAAACTCACATGTATACACATATATATCTATATGTAAACAACCTTGATTCCTTTCTGGAGCAAGGGAAGAAACGTATTAATAAAGAAATCAATACATTAAAAATGAGGAATAATTCTGCCTGTTGAATTATCATGAAGACTTTCTATTCCTAGATGATGAGTCACTTATTTGTGATATAGACCAGGAAGTGCTCCGCCTTTCATGGCAACGTGAGCCATACAGTTCCTTTGAAAAACTTTGTCTCCCTCCAGTGCAGGAAAATAGGATTCTCTCTAGTCAGGATGAGAAAGGATATTCTGTCCTTGCTTTTTGTATTCTGAGTATGAAAGTGAAACAGGCCAGAAGTTTTCAGGCCAGATATACCTCAGAAGCCCTTGAGGAGTTTTCTGAAGTATACATGCAAACCATCTGCTTCCCCCTAATCTCCCGAATCTCCGCGAGTGGGGTCCTGGAAATGATATGCTTTTTTTCAAGCTTTCAAGGTAATTCTGATTTGTCACCTGAGTGAGTACCATAACAAAGTTCATTCTCATCTAGAATCAAAAGGCAAAAATAAAAACAACTAATGTAAGTTTGCCAATTGTTCTCTCTTGGGATGGGTTATTCTTTATCCTGAGATCGTGTCCTTCCTACCTTTTAGTGATAATTTTTGTTTCCTCTTGTGAAACAGTGACCATAGTAGATGCAACCTTTTAATGCCCTTCCTCAGCAAGATAGATATATAAAGCAACTTTATGTCAAGTGACCCATGTTTTAAGATTCCTGGTTCTTGAGATTCAGAATCGTTCCTGGAGCCAGTATTTGAAGTCTGGATTTGCCAGGTGGCAGTCCTGGGACTGGTGCTGCCTGCAGATGTTATGTTTGGCTTGCACAGTGTTTTTATAAATTTTTAAATTAAATGCATTCAGGTGAAGCATGTGCTGTCCAATTTGTCATAATCCTTGCTAGTCTTCATTTCCTTATACTGAGCCTAGTCACTTAAATTACCCACAAGGCCCTTAAGGATTGGAGTGTATGACTCCTGGCGTGGAATTTATGTGAAAAATTAGAACTGTAGTGGCAATAGTAGTTGGAATTAAAATATATTTTTTGACTGCTTCTAATCTTTTTGGAAAAAAAACGTGTATTTTATGATTTGGATAAAGCTAAGAAAAAACTATCATGAGTAACTACAATTAAGACCATCATTGCCACAATAAGTTTTAATGTGGAGATGGTAAAATATAAAAATACAGCTTTATTTTGTTTATAAAGAGCCAAAACCAGATCCCTGGTGACACTTCAGATTCCAGAATATATTATGTCTGGTCTTTAGAATAGATAGCAGTAACTGAGAAGAGTTAATGGGGCATAAGAAGAACATAACAGAATAAATTAGCAAAAAATGAATTCAGCCATAGAGTATTCATTCATGCAACAAATATCTATTGAGTGCTTTTTATAAGTCAGGCATTATGCTAAGCACTAAGAAGGCAACAAAACAGACACGGTGCCTGCCCTGTTTGTGCTTATAGTTCCATGAAAGAGACCAATATCAAGAAATAGATTCACAAATAAAATATACAATTGTGATGAGTACTATAAGTAAAATCACAGGGAGGGAGAAAATTTTAGCAGTCTAGATCCAATCAGGAGATAGAATCACACAGAGGAGATTTAAACAGAGGAAGTTTAATATAAAGAATTATTAAATTGCAATAAAATAATAACTATAGGATACAGTACCAAGGGAGCATATGCAAGGAAGGACAAACTGTGAAGAGGGACCCCTCTCCAAGTATAGGGATTCAGATCTCACTGGAGAGATGTAGTTGAATCCACTGGATGGCCAAGCAGCCAGTTTGCCAGGCCAGAGTTAGTATGCAGCCATAGGGCAAACATGAAGCAACCCTTTGGGGCACGGATGGGGCAAGCGAACCTCCGCTGGCGGCTGGTGCATGGGTTAGCAGTGGGGATGAGGATGCCCGTGTAGAAGGAGGCCTGGAGCATGAGGTGTCCCTGGTGGAAAGGCCCTGTTGGGAAGTGGTGGTGTGGAGAGGACTGCAAGAGATAAACCTAGAGGAAGAGGGAAGCGATCAGAGAGATCAGGGCTGGCAGGGAGGAGACCTGAAGCGCAGGATGCCCATATCAAGAGAGTCACAGGAAGATGATTACTAGGCCATGCTAGGGCTTGAGGGACAGTGCATTCTGGGTGCATGGCTGGGATAAAGCACCAACAGATGGCCCTCTACCCGCACTGCAGACCCACCCTACAGCAGCTGGAAGGAGGAGTAGCGCTTCCTCCCCCTTGCAATGTTCCTCCAGCATCCTCTACTGAGAAATCTGAGTACCATGCTCTCTGTAAAGGAGAACTTTACAGAAAGGAATTCTGTCCATTATGGCAGAGCATATATTGAGGAGGGAATTTGGAGCTGAGAAGCAGCAAGTTGAAAACTGGCACAAGAGTAAAACAGAGGGTCTAGTATAAATTCAGAGAGGAGAGAGTATCTAATGCATTCCTTTTTGAAGATATAACATTTTATGCTTTTACATTTTCTAAATTTTTTAATAACTTTTATTTCAAAATATTAAGGGGGGATATAAGTGTTTTTCTTATATGGATGAATGGGGCTTTTAGTGTGTCCATCACCAGAATAGGGTACATTGTACCTAAAAGGTTAAATTTTTATCATTCGCTCCCCTCCCAACCTCGTCCTTCTTAGTTTCAATGTCCTTTACACCAGTTAATGATCATGTATTCCCACTGTTTGGCTCCCACTTATTAGTGAAAACATGCGGTGTTTGCTTTTCACTCCTGAGATACTTCACTTAGGATAATGGCCTCCAGTTCCATCCAAATTGCTGCAAATGACATTATTTCATTCCTTTTTATGGCTGAATAGTGCTCCATTATGTATCTGCTCCATTTTGTATATATATATATATATATGTATGTATGTGTGTGTGTGTGTATATATACTTGGCTATATATATTTATTATATATGTTTATATTTATATATATTGTACGTTTATTTGGCTATTGTAAATGGTATTGTGTTCTTGATTTGACTTTCAGCTTGACTGTTATTTGTATATAGAAATGCTACTGATTTGCATACATTAGTTTCATAACCTGAGACTGCTGAATTTTTTAATCAATTCTAGGAGTCTTTGGTGGAGCCTTTAGAGTTTTCTAGATATAAGAGCATATCATCAGCAAACAAGGATGGATTGACCTCCTCTTTCCCAGTTTGGGTATCCTTTATTTATTTCTCTTGCCTGATTGCTCTGACAAGGCCTTTCAGTTCTATATTGAATAGAAATGGTGACAGCAGGCACCCTTGTCTTGTTGCAGTTCTTAGGGGGAATGCTTTCAACTTTTTCCCATTCAATGTGATGTTGGCTGTAAGTTTGTCATATATGGCTTTTGTTATTTTGAGGTATGTTCCTTCTATGCCTAGTTTGTTAAGGGTTTTTATCATGAAGGGGTTCTCGGTTTTATTGAATGCTTTTTCTGCATCTGTTGAAATGATCATATGTTTTCTGTCTTTATTTCTGTTTATATTGTGAATCACATTTATTGATTTGCGTATATTAAACCATTCCATCCTTGCATCCCTAGGATGAGACCCACTTCATCATGGTGGATTATCTTTTTGAAATGCTGTTGAATTCAGTTTGCCAGTATTTTGTTGAGGATTTTTACATCTATTTTCATAAGGGATATTGATCCGTAGTTTTCCTTTTTTGTTGTTTCCTTTCCTGGTTTTGGTATCAAAGTGATACTTACTTCATAGAATGTGGCTTAGGGAAGGTTTCCTCCTTCTCAATGTTATGGAACAGTTTTAGTCAGATTGATGCCAGTTCCTTATAGGTCTGGTAGAAATCATCTGTGAATCCACACGGGCCATGACTTTTTTTTGTTGGGAGATTTTTTATTACTGTTTTAATCTCACTACTTATTTACTATTCTGTTTAGGATTTCTATTTCTTCCTGATTCAGGCTCGAGAGGTTGTGTGTTTCCAAGAATTTATCTATCCCTCTAGGTTTTCTAGTTTGTGTACATACAAGTTCTCATAGTAGTCATGGATGATATTTTGTATTTCTGTGGTATCAGTTTTAATGTCTCCTTTTTCATCTCTAATTGAGCTTATTTGAGTCCTTTGTCTTCTATTTCTGGTTAATCTAGCTAGTGGTCTATCAATTTTGTTTATCTTTTCAAAAAAAGAACTTTATGTTTCGTTGATCCTTTGTATTTTATTTTATCTTATTTTATTTTATTTTATTTTTGATTTCCATTTTGTTTACTTCTGCTGTGAGATTTGTTATTTCTTTTCTTCTGCTAGCTTTCGGTTTGGTATGATCTTCTTTTTCTAGTTCCTTGAGGTGCAACATTAAGTTGTTAATTTCTGATATTTCTGTCCTTTTGATGTAAGCATTTAAAGCTATGTTATTTAAAGCACTGCTTTTGCTATATCACATAAATTTTTGGAAACTTATGTCACCTTTGTCATTCGATTTGAAAAAATTTTGATTTCCGCCTTGATTTCATCAATAATCCAAGGATTGTTCAGCAGCAAGTTGTTTAGTTTCCATGTATTTTTGCAGTTTTAAGAGTTCCTCTTGGAATTTATTTCTAGTTTTATTCCACTGTGGTCTGGGAAGATACATGATATAATTTTGATTTTTTTAAATTTGCTGAGACTTGTTTTGTGTCTAACATATGATCTATCTTGGAGAAAATCCCATATGCTGATGAGAAAAATTTATATTCAGTCATTTTTAGGTAGAATGTTCTGTAATGTCTGTTAGATCTATTTGTTCTAGAGTCTCTTTTCAGTCTAAAGTTTCTTTGTTGATCTTCTGCCTCAGTGATCTGTCTAGTTTTGTCAGTGGAGTGTTGAAGTCCTCAGCTATTATGAGGTTGCTGTTTATATCTTTCCTTAGATCTAGTAGAATTTGTTTTATGAATCTAGGAGCTCCTGCGTTAGGTACACATATGTGTAGGATTGTTATATTGAAGCTGTAACATTTTAGCTGTGGCCTAAGGGTTAATAGACATTAGCCAGATGGTAAGTTGGGATAAGCATTCTCCAAGCAGAGGAAACTACATGTGTGAAGTCCCTAAGCTGGAAAAAAAGTGTGGCATGTCTGCAGAACTCAGAAGAAATCCAGTGTGACTAAAACCAGAGTGCAAGGGGTTAGGGCAGAGAAGGAAGGAGGTTAGGCTAAAGAGGGTAGGCAGGAGGCCAATGTTGCAGGGCCTTGAGGCAATAATGGGGACATTTGGATGCTCTTTTAACTACAACGGGAAGTCATGAAAGTTGTTTAGGCAAGGAAATTTTCAAAAGATCATTCTAATTGTTTGAGAGAATAATTTAGAGAGGGACAAGAGAGGAATGGAACTATCACTTAGATAGCTAGTGCCAGTCTGAGCAAAAGGTGTTGGTAGTCTTGACTCAGTTAAGAGTAGTAACTAACTAGATATATTTAAGAGCTAGAATCAATAGGATTTTTGATGGATTAAACGCGGTAATGTGTCTTCATGTGTTTAGGCAACTATAACAAAATACTATTAACTAAGTTGTCTATAAACAACTTAAACTCATTTCTCACAGTTCTAAAAGCTCAGAAGTTCAAGATCAAGACACTGGCAGATTGAGTTTCTGATGAGGCCTCACTTCCTGGTTCATAGATGGCCATCTTTTCACTGTGTCTTCACATAGTGGAAGGGACAAGGGAGTCTCTAGAGTATCTTTTCTAAGGGCCCTAATCCCATTCACGAGGGCTTTACTCTCATGACTCAATCACCAAAAGCCTCACTTCCAAATATCCTCATTTGGGGGATTAAGTTTTAACACATGAATTTTGAGGGGACAAAGTTTCAGTCTGTAGCCTAGGGGAAGAGTAGATAAGGATGACACTGAAATTTTTGGTAAAGGTAACTGGTTGGATAACATATCATTTGCTGAAGTAAGAACAGATGACAGGGTATAGAGCAAGGTAAGATCAGTAGTTTAATTTTAACTACTATAATATTGCGATTGGCCTTCTTATGTAGGCACCTGGGATATTCAAGTTTGGAGCTAAGATGAACAAATTGGGAAATATCAGTACATACATATTATATCCACTATATACATTGCATATGTTATAGTAAGATATATAGAGAATGTATATGATGCCTAAAGCTACAGAAATTGGTGAGATTGCTAAGGGAGAGAATATAAAGTAAGATGAAAAGAAAACCCTTAAGTCCTGAGGGTGGGCACAGAAAGAGAAAATCGGAAAGGTAATTGAGAAGAATGGTCAGAGAGGTATAAACAAAACCCAGAATATGTGTGTCATAGAGCTAAGACCGAAAAAAAAAGTTTCCAGAAGGAGGGTGATTAGTGATACCTAGGCTGTTGAAAGGCCATACCACAATGAGTATTGGAAACCATCCATTGAGTTCTGTGTCATGGAAGTCATCGTTAACCTTGGCAAGAGCCATCTGGGTTATGTAGAATGAGTTTAGAAAAAGCCAATACATTAAAGTAAGTTGAAAATTAAAAACAACATTTAGAGACTCATCTTTCAAAAAGCTTGACTGTGAAAGAGACTGGAGAAATAGGGAAACTGAAGAATATTTAGCTCATTTACAGTTAATGTAATTACTGATATGATTGAAATTAAATCTGCTATCATTATTTTTGATTTCAATTTGTCCCTTCTGTCCTATGTTTCTTTTCCTCACCATTCCTCCTTTCAGTTAATTAAATAGTTTTATTATTTCATTTATCTTGGTAGTTATGAATTCTTTTACTATTATTTTAAAGGCTATTCAAAAGATTACCACATGCATTTAGACTTCTTAGAGTTCAATATAAATTAGTACTTATACTTATTTTATGGATATCACAGCATCTAATTTAACCATATGCTAAGTAATATATTTATCTTGTTATGTATTTTAATTCTATACAGATTGCAAATCCTATGAGATATTATTAGTATTCCTTTATATAATCAACATTCTTTTGTATTTACCCATATTTACCTCCTCCTATTGATATTCATCTGATTGTTCATCTTCAAACTTTTAACCTGGGATCATTTTCCTTCTTCCAACAGAAAATTATGTAGTCAAAGGTCTGCTAGTGATGAATTTTTCAGTTATCTTTGGCAAATATCTTTATCTTTCTTAACATGTCAAGAATTCTTTTACTAGACATAGAATTCTAGATGTGGTGGTATTTTTCTTTCAGAACCTGGATACGTCTTTCCATTTTCTTTTGGCTGTCACTATAACAATAAGATCATCAGCTAACTCCTTGATAGAAACAGCAAAAGCCAAAAGAACGTTCTTTATCTCTCTGTGCTTCCTTCTGCATGTATTCTTCTGACATAGTTCCAACTGTATAATTTAATAGCAAATTAATTTCACAAAATTTTAATTCCAATAATATTTTTATTTCTAGTTTCCATTTTATTCCTTTTTAATAGTTTCCTGTTTATCCTGAAATTCTCAAGCTTGTCTTTTATTTTCGTTGAACATATTAGTCATGGTCACGTCTAATGGTTTCTTTGTCTGGATCCCCTATATGTCTGTTTCTGTCACCTGCCATTTCTGCAATTTTGTCTCTGTTAAAAAGATAAAAGTATGAATAATCCAATGTTACTTGATGTAATCACTGTTAAAATAATTGTAGATCAACCTGCAGTCCCTGTGAGGGTTGGTCTTTTTCCCATTTCCCTAATTCCCAGGACTACTTTCCAGGGTTCTAACTCAGAGCCTGGTTTGTCTAGACCACCTCCTTGATGGGGTCTTGACTCGGTGAGTCTATTGCAAACTCTGCTCAGCCTCTCAACCTGTGTAGGTAGAAGTCACCCCAATGTTGGTCTCATCTTTTGCTGAATTTTATCCCCATTAGTCTTCACTGTCTTACTAACTCTCCAATGTATTAAAAAAGACATTCATATGCTTCAGCTTTTCTATTTTTCTCAGCAATAGAGTGGGTACTCTTTGACTAGTCTGCCATTACCAAAAGGAGAGCTCCAACGACAGCTAAAAAGGAAAGCGGTATGAGGAAAGAGTTGTTTTTATCATAATTTCTAAGGTGTAAGTTATGAAATTAAGTCTGAATGCTGTGGGGGTAGAATCAAGCAGAGGGGGGAAAAACTGAAGATACAAAAAAAGAACCGATGGATACATTTACATTACAGGCCATCTATCCTAAAAGTCATGTATATCTAGCCCATAGGTGCCAGCAGTGGAAACAAACTTTATGAGGGATAAGACTGAATGTTCAACTAGGTTAAAAACAAAAGGAGGAACTCCCTGTACATTGTAGCAGAACAAGCCAGCTTTTGTTGTGACTCTGTGTATGCAAGAACCCCGACGTGGGTGTGCGTGTGGGACTGGGAGGCACTTTACACACTGGGCTTTACAGATGCTCAAAGAAAAAAGCAGTGTTATGCTTGAAATACTTGTCTCCCTTTCAGGAGTTCCGATCATCACAGCTTATTTACTCTGCTTGCAGGGAGGAGTCCAAGGGACGGCATGCCACACAATAGCGAGAGGAGACTCCATTTTGAAAGAAGAGTAAAATTTGGAACATGAAATAGGATTAAATATTTTATTCGTATATCTTGAATGTCTCTTGTAACCAAGGCCAGTTAATCTTTATTTCCTTTAATCAAAGGAAATTGAGTGATAGTCCCTTCCAAAATTGCCAAGAGGTTAACAATTCACTTTTAAAAGCTGTAAGGCTCTAAAACTAAATGGAGACAGGGTGGAGACATGAAGTAGAATGTGGATTTTGAAGGGCAGTTTGTCTCTCCAGCCTACAATCTTAGAATAATGATTTTATGCTACAACTTTTAGTTAACTAAGAATTATCAGAAGATGGGCAACTCTTGGGACTTACTCTGGAATCAATCCAACAGGCAGAGAAAAAACAGACCCAAAGAATGGGTTTGAATGGAGAGTGGAAGGAAACAATGGAGTTTATTTCCGGTTGTACCTTATAGTCCTACTTGTTACCCACATGACTCCATGCCTGTTAGTCACCAGGTGACTACATGGTGGAGACAGAATACTTGAGCTCTGGGAGAAATCTGGAAAGAGATTCAGCTGTGTTCATCATTTGCATATAGAGATGGTATTATATGCCATGAAGGCACCTAGGAAGAATACAGATTGCTAGAGAAGAGAGCTGAGGACAAAGCCCTTTGGTAGAGAACAGAGGCAGTCAGAAGTCTGGCGTGGGGAGGAAGATCAAGCAACAGAGGCTGAGAATAGCCTCTGCGGCAGGAGAAAAACCAAGGGAGTCTTGTATTCCAAGAGCCCGGAGAGGAATGTGTTTCAAGAAGATGGAAGAGGTCAATAGAGCCAAATGCAGCAGTGACGTAATCGGCTGCTCGCCAAACTCCTCTTAGCAAGAGAGTGGACCTGTCTTGCTGTGGCTTGCCTTGCCTTGTCTGGACTTAACTTGCCTATATCTTTGATCTCACTTTTCCTCAATCTAGGAACTCAGGGGGGAGCCTTGAATGCACATTTCTTTTAATTAACTTTCCATTTCTCTTCTCCCTTCTAATGCAAAATTTTTGAAAGAACTGTCTAACTCTGTCTTTCTCTACTTTCTTTTCTAACCCACTGCATTCGAGTGTCTGTTTGAGCTGTACAGGTTGTTGTTGAAATTACAAGCATGCCAAATTTATCCAGGAAGAGTATGAAGGATGAGAATAGCAATTAGCTACCAATATTAAATAGGAAGTTACGTCTGATAAGGCTGTTATGCAGATTAAATTAAGTAACATATGTAAGCCAGTTATTACAGGGCCTGACGGTTTCACATCCTAGATTCCATCCCTATGACCCACTTTACCCCATTATCGGTACACTGCCTGTGTTCACGTAGCTAATAAGTAACTACAGATTCCAACTCAGGTCTGCTTGGCTAAAAAGACATGTTCTTTCTTCCCACTAGGCCTAGCTTATGCTTTTGTCCCCAGTATTGTGCCTACCTGCAAACCACCTGTCCCAGGAGACCACAGCCCTGACCCAGCTCCCAGGTTCACACCTTGGGGCTTCAGCTCACCCTGCCAATCTGCTTCTACTCCAGATCTCAGCCTTCTCAGGTTGCTCTACTCACCTGTTCCCATGTCCTGACTGTGTGAGCCCCCAGAGAAAGGTACGAGGCCACAGAGAGGAAAACACAGGGAGTATTAAGTAAGATTTGTGAGCGTCATTTGCTGAGTTCACAGGACTAAAGCAAAGAAATATCCAATCAATGGAGGAAGGCTTTCAGGATCCAGAAAGAAGGGAACAAGTTAATATATGTATGTGATCAATATAATAAGGATCTTAAGGTCCTTCCCACACCTCACTGGAACTTTATTTGTAATTTGAGAGATGCCCAGTAGGTGGAGTAGCTCACTCACAGATGGTTACAGACACCACAGTGGATAGTAGTTTTAATCATAAAATGCTTGTTAATGCTGGAAGAGACAGGAGAAATAATTTAGACCAATCTCCTTCTTTCCCAAAATAGAAAAATGAAGACTAAAGATTTTACAATTTACAACAGGAGATCCAGCACTTAAGCAAGGTCGCCGACTCACCTGAAATCCCTGTATTGATACGGATCACCAGCCTCCAACTTTGGGTAATTCTCCTAAGCCCACACAATGGCACTAAACAGTTTGCTCTGTGTTAGGAGGGTGTTAGTGCATGTGGAGGATGTTGCCTGTCACAGACTGATCACATTTCTTAGGATGATACCTTGTTGGAGCTATTTGTACAGTGTTAAGAAGGAAACACCTCCCCCAAAAGGACATTTTCGAATGGGAAGAAACTCACCTCTTTTCCTTTC
This sequence comes from Avahi laniger, assembly GCA_963575035.1. Taxonomy (NCBI): domain Eukaryota; kingdom Metazoa; phylum Chordata; class Mammalia; order Primates; family Indriidae; genus Avahi; species Avahi laniger. Next base: position 16,385 of record CAUYSK010060286.1, read on the forward strand.
TTTCTCTCACACCTTCTGCTTTTCCCCCTACAACAAAATTCCACATGCCAACTGTACGTTCTGGGTACAAACTAGAAGAAGGCTAGTTTCCCAAAATAGCTTTCTTCCCAGGCTGTCCAGTACCTGAAAATCCCAGGGGGATAAAAGCAAGGCCATCGCTCCATGTCCATTTTTAAAGGATATTTGTGACAGAAATGCACATCCATTCAGTTATTCACTGAATGCCTATTGAGAACTTACTGTGTGCTGGGGCTAGAGCTGTAAAATGGTAGACAAGGCCGACAGCTCTCATGGAGTTAGGCTTCCCTGCAGGAAGAGACAGAAAAGAAACAAGACAATTGGAGATACTGGTAAGTATTTGGATTTGAGAGTGGCTGAAAAGTGGAATGAGGTTGGGAGGCTATTTTCAAGGGATAATCAAGGAAGCTTGTCTAAAAAGATAATATATAAGGTAAAAAAAAAAAGATCTAGGAGAATTATTTGGGCAGAGGAAATAACTAAAACAAAGGATCTGAGGGGAGAACGTTAAACTGTTTCCCATCCTTATATTCTCAATAAATATTAGGTAGTTATCAGGCTGCTTCTTAAGTGCCGCTACCTGGCATAAAGAAAGATACCGGAGGAAATAAAGTTTAAATGAGGAAAGGGAGAGGGATCTTTCTGGAACTCGTGAGGTGTGTCTCCGTTCCCCCCTGGGAAGGGGTAGGCACTTGAGCCCGCAGCAGGGCGCTGGTTCGTGGAGTGGTGCCAGTTGGAAGGGAAGGGAGACATCACAAGAAAGCAGAAAGATTCACTAAAGGGACAAACTGAGGGCTCCAAATACAAATGGCAGGTACTTAAAAGGAGCTCTTGAAAGAGCTTTTAAAATAACCTATCTCTACCTCTGTATCTCTGTGTTTCTCAAAATGTGGTCTGAGAACCACAAATTAGAACTACCCAGGCACTCGTCAGACACTTCAGGCATCACATGGCGTCTACCAAATCTGAATGTATAGGATGAGGCTCGAGAATGCAGATTTTCGTAAACACACACACACCATGAATGTCATGTGCACTAAAGTTGAGAACTAATGTTCTGCAGAACTTATATTTGTATCAGTGCTTCAAATAGTATGGCCTTCTTCCTTCTCCTTGCACAGGGTCAGTTCTTCAAAGTAGGAGGAGGCTAAAACATCTTCGAGAGAAAAAGAGAAGATTAATGCATGACCAAAAAAAAAAAAAAAAAAAAAACCTGAAAAACGCTGGAGAGTTTTTAAGAGATCTTTACTATTTCTTTTTATTAAAAAAGACTTGGATCTTTGGTAATTTGTGATTTTTTATTTATAATATATAAAGGAGCACTTTTCTTTATAAATTTGAATAAAGAAAGGACATTAGGCATTCTCCAAGGATACACTATTATTTTTCCTGGGGATGGTGTGATTTTGTGGGCAGTAATGTGCTCTTCTTAAGTCTCAAGAGCATTGAGCCCTCACCTCATCCTGCTCTTGGGACACGATGGAGAGGAAGTTGCATTGGTGAAATTGTGGGTTGGGAGGATGCAATTTCAACTCCTGCGGCGGACAACAATGATGACGTGGCAAATGCATTTGGATTGATGAAGAAAATCAGTATGTCCCTCATGAGTACTGGTATCTTTGTATTCACTTTAGAAAACCATGCTCAAAAAAGCAAGAGTAAATTTGGACTCCTTACTTACCTCTCATCCTAAATTAGGTATAGGGTTTTTTACTAACGCTTCCGCTGATCCAACTCCAATAACCAAACAGAACAGCAGGGTTATCTGACAGCCTTATATGTTTTACACACACACACACACACACACACACACACATAAAATAGTCAGATAAATTGAATGCTTGATTTCTTTCTTACATTTTATCCTCAAAAATTTGAAAAGAAAGCATATGACTTTTTTCTTCCACAGAGTCTTCCAGTAGGTCATAATGCCTAACATTAACAACAGTTGTACCATCAGTTGTGGCAGCAGGGGCTATAGAAAAGCCTGACAAAGCCTGCTCAAAGACTTTTAAACCGCTATTCACATTTCTTCAAATGCTTTAGCTAAAATTTCAGAGTTTTCATCAGGGTATAAATTATTTTATGGTCCCATAGTACGTTACTTTTTTCCGGAAATAATCTTATTTCAGTAAAATAACTGCTAGAGCAGCAAAAGGAGACTCAGTCAATTAAAGTTTATGTCTTTGTTCTTCACAAGAAATTCTTGGGGAACAAGTTCAAGAAGGAACAATTATGACCAATTATTCATGAGGTACATACGCCATTTGCATTTTTCCCTTTAGGATAAGTTCGTTATCATAGTTTACATGAAGGGTATTTGCTTGCAGAGCTGCCCTTTTACTTCAGAGCTAAGATAATGTTTCTATTTAAACTGAGTCATCCTCATCCTAAATATTGCATGAAGGCACAGACTGCTATTTCCTGTTTCCTTGGGCCAAACGCAATGACAAGGCAAACTAAGCTGTGGTCCCCGAATCTCTTTGTGTTCACTGCCATTTTGTGTGGTGGTCAGATGCATTTGTTATAGTGCAAGGAATTATAATATCAAATGAGTTGCATAAAATCCTACCCAAGAAATCTTAAAAAGCTCGCAAATGGAGTGCCTGTTCTAGCTATGAAAAATGTGTTCTGAAGGCACAGAAGGAACATTTGCAATTTGAAACTTTTCATCAGAAATTGAGAGAGCTCAAGGTCAGTTTAATATTAATTCTCCCCCAGTTCTTTAATCTAACAAATATCAAGTTGCATTTAAATCTGGCAAAGAGATACGAATTTAGGTCAGTTTAGCCTTCGAAGGACAAATGTCTTGAGAAATACTCTGTATTCGTCTATTTAGTCTTGAGTATCATTAGATTATTTTAAGGTGAAAATGCCCAAAACTTGTCTTTTTCATAGAAAGGGAAATTCATTTCTGGTAAGTTGAAATTGGTTTTGAATAATTTATAGAGAACAGAGAATTCATCAGATCTGATGTCATCAGCAGCCCTGAGATTGCATTGTTCTGTAATAGGTGTTATGGGAACTGGCAAGCTGGAGTTGGTTAGCATGAGAATTTCAATCCAGAATCTCATGTAGGTTAAAGGCAGGCAACATTTAAGAAAGGGAAAGCCTGAGTTAAAACTGTGTAGGAAGGAACCTTTAATTAAAAAAAAGAATACCCTCATTGTGAAGGACATCCTGCAGACCTTCCACCTGACTGCACGTATTCATTCCACCATGCTGGAATTGGCGGGGTGCAATATGCAGCGCCTCTTTCTTGTATCACCACCTTCTGCTTCTTTTCATTAGGTGAAGAGATAATGACAATAGAAACAGCAAAATAAAGAAATGAAGCCAAATAAAATAAAATCATATTAATCCAAGTAAAGTGAGAGAAGACCTCCAATTCATTACTGATGGACTCCCCATCTCTTCTGCTCAAATATTAGGATTCTTTCCCCCACTCTTTTAGACATGCTGCGGAAACGTGCCACCTTGGATCCCATCTAAGTTCACCAATTTATAATCTTGGGCCTTCCCCAGTAGCCTATGTTCAATCTTCCTGTTTATTAATTTAAAATGCTCTTATTGACCATTCTTTATATGCAAGGGACACAGCTACTCATTATTCTAGAAACCAAGTCAATAAGAGAAAGTTTCTATTCCCATAATGGATGGTAAATCAACGTATAATAAAATGGTAGGTTTTCTGCACACGGAATATGGGAAACAATTTCAGATGGAAGCAACAGCCTGAAAAAACGCTAGACAGGAATGTGTTGAGACCTATTCAAGGAGCCTGCGGTCCCCAACCCCTGGACCTGTTAGGGAGAAGGCCACAAAGCTCCACTGTCCACCCCACCCCTGGAAAAATTATCTTCCATGAAACTCAGGAAGGGCAGTGAGGGGCATACAGCAGGAGGTAAGCGGTTGTAGAGCAAGCAAAGCTTCATCTGTATTTACAGCCGCTCTCCTCCCTGTTCCCATTACTATCATTGCCACTTGAGCCACCCCCAACCCACTCATCCCCCGTCCATGGAAAAATTGTCTTCCATGAAATGGGTTCCTGGTGTCAAATAGGTTGGGGACCCCTATGAAGGAGCCATAAGTGGGCCATTTCAATTGCATCATGGGGAATACGGAGAAGACAAATGGAGACCTAGGCTAGAAAGACAGACCAAAGCCAAATACTAAAGAACTCTAAACTCAGACTAAAGAGCTGTCCCCTGTTTGGGTAGCAATGAAGAACCACTGAGTAGTTTTGAACCCCAGATGAATATTTAAAACATAAATGAAGCTATTCTTTAGGACTGTTGGGCGGTGCTGGGAGCTTGAGTTGCAGGGTGAGTTAGGAAGCCTTGAGTTAATTCAGACAAGAGATAAGAGGCAGAATTTGGGTGGTGGCACTAAGAATTAAGGAAAGAAAATTGATCTCAGACATATCTTAGCCATGCATCTGTGAATGCAAACTTCTTCCTGCCACGCTGCGCTCCTTTCACCAGTCTTGAATTCCCTCTGCCGCTGTAGACAGCCTCCTGGACAGTTCCTTGAGCAAGCACTTCAGCCCCTACATATGGAGATCCTTAACCTGGGGTCCAAATACCTCTTACGGTGTAGTGTTAAAAGTTTGTTTTAGTTGGATGAGGAGAAATATTACATCTTTATTCACTAATATCCAACTTGAAACTTAAAATTTTCTTGAATTATAAAATATGTGGCAAACTACCAGGAAATTAGCTGTTTTGTCAAATTATCAATAACAGAAATCACAGATATTTCATATCATATTACAGTTACTCATATACTACAGTATAGTTTATATTCATCACTATTTCAAAATTAAGGTAGCACCTAGTCCTATTACCAGATCTTATTGTTTAATATGCTATTAAAGAAGCAGATGTTACCATTATTAAAAATATTTCCTTAATGTTTTGATAATGGTATTTTAACACGATTGGTTTGTTTTGTAATCCTATGTGTTTTAATTTACACATTTAAAAATGTTAGTCTGAAATCTCCAGACTGCCAACAATCAGGAATCCTTGTAGAAGTCTGGGTCATCATTTGAGACCTGGGTTCCTAACTTCCTGACCATCTCCAAAGTCTTGCTCTATATCCAGGAGAGAAAATATTCCCATTGCTCACTCCTTATGAAGGCAGCCTTGCCTTCGTTCATCACCTGAAGACCAGGGAAGGAAAGGTGTCTCCTCTCTTGTTACCTCATTATTGGTTTCACCTCCTCCCTTTTTTTTTTTTTCATTTTTTTCCTTTTTCTCTTTTGTGAGCCTTCTTTGAAACACCTTCAGAATACCATTGCTTCTGTCATTGTAACTAAGCACAATCTCAATCTCCATTTTGTTCTAATTTTTGTTTTCTGGAGAGTTCTTTCCATGAGAAATAAAACGCTGTCCTCTTCCTGGATCTAAGTCCATTTGTTGTTGCTGTATACCAGAAACTGACAGTTTTCCAACGCAAATGCCAAGTCTCTATTCATTCACTTCCTTATTGGTGGGAGCAGGAGGTGAAAGGGGAATTTCCTGCTAAGAACTAGTGCTGTGTGAAGCACCTTAACAAGCCTGTTGACCATCTAGTGATATGGCGAGAGATGGCAGGAAGGAAATTGTTGACTTAAGAATGGAAAGAGTATTTTGGGGAGCAGGGGTGCACCAAACATGAACTTTGTCTAGGCTTGACCCCAGACTGTTCCCACTGAATGATCTTGTGTGTTGAGAATCTTGGCACATGTGCATAAATTGATAACCTCTGTTACGTAACTTTTCAAAGTGCACAGGCATAGGCCACACACTGAAAATGAAAGCACAATAAATATTCTCTTTGTTGACATTGTCGTGAAAACTAGAATAATTTCAACTGATTTTGTTTTCATGAAGGTTCCTTCCAATTTACCTCATTTCCTATGACTAAGAGATGGCATTGTGATAGAAAATACCGTGCATACTCCAAAACTTTGTGGAGATTTTAATGTAGTTTTGTTTTGTTAGGTGTTTTTTTCTTTTAACATAGACATCAAATGACTAATAAACAAACAATTGGCTTAAAACTTGTACACAAAGTTTTGATCAATATTATCTCACATTTTTGGAAGCAGGTAAGTCAAGGATGGTTCAAGGATTATTTCTGAAAATCTGTTACTTGACATTTTTAGTAATAATCAAGAAAACAGGAAGGTGAAATCCAATCATCGAAACTAGAGCCACAGATGCAAGGATGTCTAGTATCACAAAAAGGCAGGCTTGGAATTTAAATGACTTTTAAAATTTGAAAAAGTAGTTGTAGAGGGGACAAATATATACTGAAGGAAGAGGAGCCAAATGGATATTTGTGTAACATCAAAAATGTCAAAGGGTTAGAGTGGGCCATAAGCATCCAGAAAGCTAAACTAAAATGGGAAATGCAAAAATGCTTACTCTCCAGCAACTATGAAGTCATTGTTTCAGTAACAATAGTACCAGAGGGGCCTTGTGGTTGTGGGGGGACGGAGTGGCAAGGAGGGAGGATTTAGGGAGCCCTGTGCCTACGGAGATGGAGAATAACTGTCACGAAAAGGTCAAAATACATATAGCATTAGGAAACTAATGGCAAAGAAAAAAAGAAAGAAAAGAAAAGGAATGTGACATATCACATTCAGAAAAAAGAAGATAGAATTAGAGCACAGACCAACACTGTTGCATGATGCTATTCAAAGAGCTTACAACAAAAAAAATTTTTTAAGAACAATGTATTTTTTCATAAGTAAATTATTTTCAATTTAATAGCATATCCTTTCTTCTGCAATTACATCATTCCTAATTTTACGGTATTGAATTGTCTTTCCTTTTTTAAATATAAATAACAGATGGTAGTTTTTTTCCTAAACATTACCCCTTGGAAAATTAAAAAAAAAAAAAATTGAAAAGTACATCTCATCTCCGCAATTTATTTTAATTGTCTACTCTTCGAGGAAGTACTCCAGTCCAATGCTCCCTGAGAGTGTTTATTACATATATCTTTCAAAAAAATTTTAGCACACATCCCAATATATGGCACTTTATTTATAAATTACATTGATATGCTATTGTGATAATATATACTGACATTATTAAACTTACATAAAAACATAAAAAGATGAAATAAAGAAAAAAGAAATAAACATTAAAACTTATTTTATTTATAAACAGTTCAAAAAGCCCTTTATATTCTCTCTCATCTTAAAAATATTATAATTGAGATCAACTGATTAAATGTGCCACATTATTTTTTTAAATCTTGATTTAACACTTCGTGAGACAAAAAGTGAAAGATCTAGTTCAGAATTTAGCTCATTTTCCTGCATAGTTTCAAGTGCTATCATACCTAAAACAAACACTTTCCAAAGATACAGAGATCCAAACAGAAGCAGTGCTTTGTAGGTTATGCTTCCTAAATCATGGCACTTATTTTGCAATCTCATCCACCAATTATGTAAAATTTTTTTCCTTTAAATTTAGCTAGTAAATTTCCATCTTCCTTGATGTCATTCAATCATCCATGCAAACTAACTGGGCAGTGGTGCATTTTACTATGGTTAACAAATAGATTCAGAATATCTTACTTGGAAGATTTTAAAATTCCAAGTTTCTTAGAATGCAGACATTAGTTTATACAGTTGAAACCCACTATTTATGCCAACTAAGTCATTAATGATAGAAACATTCCTGAAATGTTTTCTTTATAACATGAGCTATAAAAGAAAAGCAGTTCCTTTCTCATCCATTATTAAAATGTGACCTTTACCTTAAAGGGACAAATCAAATCTTGTTTTTTCAAATATCTGCTCTGTAGCACACTACTGATAGCTACTTGTCATCAAAGAAAAAGGTTAGCAAACTTGGCAGGTGAGGTTTGATTTTTTTAATTATTATCATTAATTAATAAAACAATGTACAATTCATTTTTATATTTGATGTTATCTTCCTATCACATAACCAGCAGACCTTTAGGTTGTGCAAAAGATTTTTGTGATCACTGCCCCACATCATTAGAAAGTATTGTAAGGATTTTTTTAAATATAAAGTAATATAATTCCTTAATCCACTTAACCACATATTAATTTAACATTGCAATATGCTGAACGTGAACTCACAGCTGTGAGTGTACAGACAATACCATCATATTGTGGAACTCACATTCTGGCTCTCAGCAGATGGAAGCCTTAGGTACAGGTTCCTAACTTGTGACTCTCTGAAATACAAACCACATGGCAACGCCAGGGACAAGCTATATACTAGATATACATAAAGCTTCATTTATTATTATTAGGCAAAGATCTAAAAATAGAAGTTCTATTATTTTCTTTTTGCACCTCAGTCTCTGAGGTATGCAAACCATGAATACCAAGGTTTTAATCCATTTGGATAATGTGTTAGTTGTTTAATTGATTGTCAAAGACCAATAGTTTAAAGGACAAAGTTTACTCATTATCATTTTCAATTGTCATTATGAACATAGTGGACTATGATATAGAGTGTGTCCACAAATTCTTCAGTTTTGCCAAGAATAAATTAAAAGGACATGAAGTCTAGAAAATAACTATGGAAGAATTAAAATAAAGAATTTCTTTTTAAAAGACATTATTAAAACAAAAAAAAATCTACCCCTAGAGATCTTTTTCTAAAGTATTGAGCTGACTGAGATGAAAGGAAATCCATGTTACGACATGGGGTTGGAGCCAGAATTTCTTGCTGATTCATAGAACACGCAGCCCTTGGGCTTGTGCGTCTTGAGTTTTCACAGGAAGAACCTAGGCAAGCTTTTTCTGATTCACTAAGAAGGTCCTAAATGAACGTTTTTTTCTTCCCATTAAAAAAAAAGATGGCCAGGGGTGGTGGCTCACGCCTCTAATCCTAGCACTCTGGCAGGTCAAGGCGGGTGGATCGTTTGAGCTCAGGAGTTCGAAACCAGCCTGAGCAAGAGCGAGACCCCGTCTCTACTAAAAAAGTAGAAAGAAATTAGCCGGACAACTAAAAATATATAGAAAAAAAATGAGCCGGGCATGGTGGCGCATGCCTGTAGTCCCAGCTACTCGGGAGGCTGAGGCAGAAGGATTGCTTGAGCCCAGGAGTTTGAGGTTGCTGTGAGCCCGGGCAACAGAGTCTCTGTCTCAAAAAAAAAAAAAAGGATGCATTTAATTGCTGCTAATACCACCATTATCAAAATTTCATGATCATCACTCAAAAGCTCAATTGAAGTTAGATAAAAACAAAACTTTAATTAAAGATTACTAAGACAAGTAGCCTAAAACAAACAGCCAAAGACATAAAATAATGAAAACACTGCCCTTTAACATTTTAATTGATTTTTTTATGAAGTTGACAGTATAAAATTAGGGGACTACAACAGCGGATTATAAAAGCATAAGCAAATGAAACTAGTATAATTGGGGCATATAAAATTACTAAGAAATAACAAGTTGCCAGAAATTTTAAACAGTATTTTCATATGTGCAAAGATACATATCCTTATAGTGTGTGCACCTGGTGTCAGACAACCTTTATTCAGATTCCACTCTACTACTTACAGGCTTATAAATCTGGGCAAGTGACTTAACACAAGTCTCAGTTTCTTCTGTGAAGTGGGACCTGGAATGCTTGATTCACAGAGGCATTCGGAGATGAAGTATTGAAAGGTCCTAGCCCAATTACCAGCAGCCACACAATGAATGCCAGATTCCTTCCTTACAATAAATGGTAGACTCCATAACTGGAAACACCTCTGCTCTCTACCTACCAATCTCACAGAGTTATGATTCTTATAAGCCAAGTTTGGATGGAGAAGTCAACAGCATACAAAGGGGAGAGAAAGAATTTATGCTGACCTTCTCTCTAAGATCCTCGCATTGTCTTCTTTTTTTTTTTTTTTTATTTTTTTTGCATCAGAGTCTCACTCTGTTGCCAGGGCTAGAGCGCAGTGGTGTCATCATAGCTCACAGCAACTTCAAACTCCTGGGCTGAAGTGATCCTCTTGCCTCAGCCTCCCCAGTAGCTGGGACTACAGGCGTGCACCACCATGCCCGGCTAATTTTTTCTATTTTTAGTAGAAGACAGAGTCTCACTCTTGCTCAGGCTGATCTGGAACTCCTGACCTCAAGCAACCCTGCTAGGATTACAGGTGTGTGCCACCACACTTGACCTCACACTGTGTTATTTAATGAGCAGACATTTGTTGGATACCAAATATTTGCCAGGCTTCATGGCAGGCATTGGGGATTCTGTTGAGAAACAAAATAAAATGATGCCTATTCTCATTGAGTTTACATTTTAGTGAGAGATATAACAGATACATAAATAATCCTACTACAGAGGATGGACTATGCTGTGAACTGCTGGTATAAGTGACCAAGTTAAGGGCTCCTTCAGACAGAGGCTGCGGTGATGGGTGAGCCTAGGCAAATCGGGCAGACTCTAGAGCTGGAAAAGGCAAGGAAATGGATTCTCCTCTAGAGCCTTCAGAAGAAACACACATGTTTACACTTTAATTTTAGACCAGTGAAACTAATTTCAGACCTCTGACCCCAAGAACTATAAGAAAATACATTTCTGTTGTTTTAAGCCAATAAGTTGGTGGCAAATTTGTTACAGCAGCAAAAGGAAGCTGATACAATTCCTACAGCTGCTGAACAGGGAACGGCTTGGAGAAGGATCAAGGGTGAAGCTGGAAGGCCAATAGAGATGCAGTTACAGCCATCCAGAGGCAGCAGGCCTGGCCACACATAACGGTGAATGCACAGACCTGAAATTAGAAGACATACTGGAGATGTATTTTAGAGGCAGGGCTGATAGGACTTGCCAGATTCCCTTAGCTCCTAAGCCATTCTTTGTTTTGGCAGGACCTGGAACCTCTGGGTACTATTTGGCACACTAGAGCCATCAGTCTTAGAAAGCAAGTGCTGCTTTACTAGGTGACTAATTTGACAAGTAAATAATTGACTCACCAGCCGAAAACATCTAGCCAATGGAAAAACCCAGCTCAGAGCCTCAACTGAAGCAGTCTAAAGGCAAACTTTGCTCTGTACTTCCATAAAGAGTGGAAAAGCAAGGCCAAGGATGGCAGTAAGCACAACGTGCATGCCTTTGAGGAAATACATGTGCTTGGGGCTAATTCCATCCTAAATATCCCTTTACAATAAATAAGAATTATTCTCTTCATAGTGGAAAAGAGGGGAAAAGTAATAGTTTTCTCACCCAGTACCAATTTTTAGCACCACTCTCCAATCCTCCATGCCCCCTGCAGGTTAGGGCCCCACCTGGCTGATTGCAATGAGGCATTCCTATATGCAAGATTTCAGGCTTGGCCTCTGCCATGGTCCTCTCATTGCAGCCCAAAGCTGTCCGAAATGCCAGCTGGAAGAGGAACTGGGCTGAATGGAGGAAAATCCTGCAGGTGCCCAGCAATGCTGTCCCTGTCACACGATGGGCGTTTCTCTTCTGGAGAGAAAACTGCACATAAACCTGCCAGCACCTTGCCTGCAGGATTGCTCTGAAATCGCTTTCCTCTGCCCCCGCTCCGCTCCACTTTCTCACCTCACACACCTTTCTCCATCAGCACCTGCAGCCCACCTGGGCTTCCCGAGGAAGTATCTGATCCCAACAGATGTCCTAGGACCTGTAGAGTGATTCTCATTTCTGACAGTTTACACAGTGTTCTGTTTTTCTATGTGTACCACACACTGCCTTCTCCCTCAAGAAGCCCTCTTTGAACCTATTAACTCTCCTCAAGAGTGAAAGCACAGTAGTCTCATCACTGACACTTCCCATCACAAGGATTCTGCATGGTTGGAGGAGGAGGGGAGCCATAGAATTAGCTATAGGAGTGTCCATGGGAAGGTATGAGGCTCAGGGTCTACCAGTGAGAAGCTCTTCTTTGGGGTAAGGGAAGAAGGAGTTATGCCAATAAATTTCAGAACATTTCACTTCTCTCTACCTGGCTTCCAGATCTCCTGGCCTTGTGCATAGTTGCTCTGTTCTCCAGTGCCTGGGTGGGCTTTTGTGACTCCAAACTCTATCATAGTGCTTCAGAAGCCTCATTTCAATCCAGCTGAACTGGTCAGCAGGTCCCATGTTCTCCTTGCGCAGAACGACCAGATCAGATCATTCTTCTATTTTTTTATGCACACTATTTTGATTCAATAGTTCCATTCCTGCCCCAAACCTGTCACTCCTAGATTAATGCCCCACCTTACCTTCTGCACACCTCTTAGGTCTGATTTATGATTTATACATGAGTATTGATAATAAAAAAGTGCTTTGCTACAAGAATAATACAGATGCCTGATGCTTATAACAAAGGTGCCCTCTCTCTCTCTGATCTCCCCCATAAGAACTAAACCTCATCCCTGGTCTCTATTTTGGGAAACTTTTCATCTTACAGGCCACCAGGGCAACCAAATACCTGAAGAGAATGGCACTGTGATTGACGCAGAGGTCACTCTGAATACTGCGTGCTGATAGTTGGTTACACACTTTTCCAAGGCCGTCCTTGGTGCAGACACAGTGAATGCTAATGGCATGTGCTTCTCGTTCCAGCAATTAGTTTTGATCTCAATGCTGTGTCCAGTTGTTCTGCAGGAGAAAAGAAATGCCCTGCCTCGGCACCATTTATTTTTATATATTCATTCAAGGAAGACGTCTTTGAAGCCTAGGTCTCTCCTAGGGATTGTGGGGGGTGAAAATGAATTGTTCCCCATCCTTAAGAAGTTAATAGCATGTAAGCAAAATGACATGCAGTATGATTCAGCGTTTGGAGGAGGGAAAGGGCCCTTTCTCTATTGAACAAATATATATTAGACACCATTTGAAGCATCGAGAATACAGAAGTGAAGAAGGCAAAAAGGGTTCCCATTCTCATAGGGAGAGATCATCATTACACCAATAAAATATTAAATACACAAAGTTAATGTTAGAAGTGACAAATGCCATTAGTAGAACAAGAATGGGTGGGATGGAGATTAGCTTGGAGCAGGTATTCAAGTATACCTCTTTGAAGAGGTGACCTCTCTAAAGGATGAGATAGCTCTGGCAGGACGAGTTCTGGGGAGAGAGCACTGCAGGCTAAAGAAACAAGCGTTAATGCTGTGACGAGGGCATAGTCTGGGAACTTCAGGAGAAAACTGATAGTTCAGCCTCAAAGAATAGGTAAAAATGTCATTTAAGAAAAATAAAATGGTATAAACCAAAGCAGAACTGAGAAAGCAGGAACTGCATTTAGTTGGAAGCAAACATGGATTTGAATCAAGGCCTGGTGAAACCTGAAATTCAGAAGATAAGACGAGGGTGGATTATATGTGGAGCCCCCCAGAGCCGGGCTCTGACTGTGGACTGTGCTCTATAAGCAAAGAGCATTGTAGGTTTAGAGCAGTCTGTGACTTGATAAGAACGTGCTTTAGGAAGATTTCTTTGGCATTAGCGGGAACTATTTTCGCCTTTGACAAACATGTATTCCTCTGTGCTTCTATTAAAGCTTCCTATTTCCTGATAAATATTCATCTTCATGCCTGAATTTCTTGAAAGAGGCTGGACTGTAAAATAGTTTTAAATAGGGCTGGTGATATAATGCATGGGGCCCAGAGCAAAATGAAAATGTTGGGCCCCTGTTCAAAATGCAGTTGAAAAGCTTTTTCCTTTCTTGCGCTGTCTCTCTTGACTTGTTAAGGTGTTTTGTATTTGTTATTAGATGTTGTACTTCCTAGGGTACGAGGAAGGATGTTTGCTGGGAAAGTGCAGACCAGCTCGAGCACTTGGTGCCTCCTCCCTACCGCAACCTTCCCACACCTGCACCCAGCACCCTGCCGGGGGCAGAGGACAACGCTGGTCACTGGGCGGGAGCCAGTGGACAGGAGGCCAAAACTCTGCCCCAGGGAGACAGGGAGGGGACATGTGAAAGGAGGCTGCAGGCCCCTGGCACATGTGCTATCCTGCTTCACGTACGAAACATAAAAATTCAAAGATATAATCATTAAAAATTTCAAGATGCACATTGCATCCTTCTGCATGCAAGGCCTCGTTTGATGGCGCTGGTAGCATATCCGTGACATCTGCCCTTTGTTTAGGCTGGAGAAGAAGCTACCTTTATCTCAATATAGACTTTTCCTGGGCACTCAAACTCAGTGAGCTACTACTACATTTCAAAAACGCATGTGCTGCTAGAGCTGTACAACATGTTACCATCGGGAGGAACTGAGTGAAGGGTGCATGGGGCCTCTCTGTATTCGTTTTTTCAACTTCCTGTGGATCTACAATTATTTGAAAATAAAACATTATGTACAAAAAGTCCTCATATATGCTATATTTTTGGAAGGAAGGAAAGAAGGAAGAAATGAAGAAAGGGAAAGACAGAGGGAGGGAGGGAGGCAGAGAGGAAGGAAGGAAGGAAGGAAAGACAAAAATCCAAGAGCAAGATTGAAAAGAGAAAATTAAATCCACCTAGAGGTCCTCAGCTAAACATCACAAGTTATCATACAACCTCAGCTGAAAATGCAAACCTTGTCCCTGAGCTAGGAAGAGATGAAAGAAGACGGGTCTGGCTGACATTCCAAAGGTGGAGAACTAACTAGCTTTTTTCTTACCACACATCCCTTTTGTCCTATCTCAATCCACCAAATGGTCATTTACTGATTGCTCACTATATGCAAGGAATTCAATGTCCTGTACTCTCTGGGGTTACAGTACAAGACAATTGCATTTTACCAAGAAAGGTATTCTTAAGTGCTACGGAATTCAAGACTAATCTTGACAAAGAATGGCAGATGCTTTAGTTACCAGCTAAAAAAGTAATATCTTTGGAAATAGACTAAACAAAATTCTCTTGGCCCATGTGTTTTGACATCCTAGTTGATTTTTCATTTAATTTGGGGGTACTCATCGTATTTCTGATTTTTTGACTAATGTTTACATAACATTATTCCAAATTCGGATAATTCAAATCGGCATAAAAGGTGACTATTCAGATCATAAAGGGATATTGTTGGGATTATATAAACTATATAAAGTAGTTACCACAATTCTTGGGACAAAAAAGGCAGAAAATTAAAAGTAGCCATTGTTATTGCTGTTATACTCAATAATATTTCCAATGAATCACAGACTTTAATCCCAAAGAATAGTATCTACAAAACCAGGGCAGGATCCATTTTTTTAAAATCTGCATAAGTTGAATAAAAGTAGAACTCAGAGTTAAAATATTTTATCAGAAAATATCACTTAGCTTTGTTCGAGGTTTTAAGTGTTTTATCCACTGAAGGGAAAATTAATACCCAGTCAATTCTACTTCTGTGCAAATGTAGAACAGATAACAAATTAACCCTACACGTCGTCCCAAAGCCTTGGTGTAATCAGTGATTAGAATAACTCTTCCACATCTTCATGTACTCCGAAGTCAGGCCTCCTTTTGGCATGGTCCATCCTTAGCACATCTGTCCTGAACAGCATGTCCTCCAGGGCCAGTCTTCTTACTGGGGCCTTGAGAACTGAAAGAAGGTCAAAGCCACCAAAGAGGTGCCCCTCGCCCAATACCAAGGAAAGAGAGAAATTACTAAAAACAGAATTAGGAAGACTTAACTTCTATAGAGGTTATATCATAGCTATGAAGGAACACAGGAAGACACCAGAATTTATTCCAGAAGAAACCTTCATGCTGGATACCAGGATTGTGGGCTCCTTCACAACTATCCACCTTGATCAATGTGTGTTAATTGAGCACTTCATCTGGATCCAGCACGTTCCTAGCTACTATCTGGGGAAAAACACATAATCTTAATTGGGGCAGCTTGTGTCTCCTTGGGTCCATCAGATATACTTGAAATAGTCCATCTAAGAAAAGGTTAAGAGCACCAGCTCTGGGTTTTCCAGACTGAAGTCCAGGCTCCAACTCTGCTTCTGGCTACTTGAATGGACCTCGGCGATTCAAAAAACATCTCCAAGCCTTTCTCCTACACTGCAAGGTGGAGATAATAACATCTCTGACCTCTGGGTTAATGTGAGTGTGGCATTTAGTAAATCTGTCCTTTATGAAGTAAATCTTATACCATGAAGACAGTCTGATGGGAAGGCCTTGGTCCACATCCTGGGTTTACCACCTACCAGGCTGCCTTTCCTTGGTCAAATCATTTCACTCCACTTGCCTCCATTTCCTCATTTATACAATGTGGATAACATGACCCTCATAGTAGATTGTTTTATAACCTTGCCAAAAATCAGCAAGGAGTTTTAAGACAAAGGGGAATGAAGAACCAGGGTGGATCAAAGAGTTATTCTGCTGCCATTTTAATCCTCACTGGAGACAAAGCTAAATAGCATTCAGAAATCATCTACACTATTTTTAGCTGTATGGTGGTAAAATTTCCTTTCTTCAAATGTCTGAGCCATTCAGAAAATTTCTTGAGATTAGATAGAAAGAAGAAACTCCCAGTCACCCCAATGGGCTTGGCACAGCAACTCCTGCAAACAGGGAGAGGTGTTCTGACTCCTTTTATGATCTCTCTGGGGATTCATAATGGATCATAGGATGGGTTCTTGTAGATGAAACAGGTGCAATGGGAAGGCTCTGCTCTATTATCTACTAGAAACACTAAATCAGCAGGCAACCATAATTTTCAAATGCACAAAGAGATTTCGCCCAGGAATTTAGCACATATTACATGTTCTCTCCCCTGTTTATATACCTGTCATTCATCTGAAAAGGGAGGACCCTGATCTTATGGTGTCTTACTTAAGAACAGTAGATCATAGTCCCAATTTGCTAATCTCATTTGATTCCTCAGAGAAAAAGGAAAATCCCTAATTATATAGTGACTGTTAGGGAAGTACACAAGCCCATACATAGAGTATTTGGTGGAGAATCTCTCAGAAGAGATGATTAAGTAATTAAAGTTGCTAAGAGAGTAGATTTTAAGAGTTCTCACCACAAAAAAAATAAATATGTCAGGTAATGCATGTATTAATTAGCTTTATTTAGCCATTCCACAATGTATACATATTTCAAAACATCATGGATGTTGTACACAATAAATACTAGATGCAATTTTTATTGTCTATTAAAAATCAATTTATTTTAAAAAGCAATCTGATTTGAAAATGGGCAAAGAAGTTAAGTAGACATTTCTTAGAAGAAACTATACAAATTGCCATTAGGCACATGAAAAGATGTTCAATGTCACTGCTTATTAGGGAAATGCAAATCAAAACCACTGTGAGATATCACTTCATACTCATAAGAATGGCTATTATCAAAAAACCAAAAAAAAAAAAAACAAAAAAACAATAAATAGCAAGTGTTGGCAAGGATGAGGAGAAACTGAGACTCTTGTGCACTCCTGATAAGAATGTCAAATGGTGCAGTCACTATAGAACAAAGTGTGGCAGTTCAAAATATCTAAGATAGAATTACCACATGATCCAGCAATTAACTTCTGGATATATCTCCCCCACCCCGAAATGAAAGCAGGATCTCAGACAAATATTTGTATACTCATGCTCATAGCAGCATTATTCACAATAGCCAAAAGGTGGAAAGCAACTCAAGTGTCCATCAACAGGTGAATAGGTAAACAAAATGAGGTATATACATACAATGGAATTTTATTTAGCCTTAGAAAGGAAGGAAATTCTGACACGTGCTGTAACATGAATGAACCTTGACATATTGTGCTTAAGTGAAATAAGCCAGTCACATAAGTGCAAATACTGTATGATTCCCCTTATATGAGATACCCAGAGTAGTCAAATTCATAGAGACAGAAAGTAGAATGGTGGTCTCCAGGGACTTGGGATGGGGAAGTGAGGAGTTATTATTTACAGGTACAAAGTTTCAGTTTGTTAAGATGAAAAAGTTCTAGAGATGAATGACGGTGATGGCTGCACTTAAAAATGGTTCAAATAGTAAATTTTATGTTGTGTATATTTTACTACAATTTTTTAAATTAAAAATTTTAAATTAAAAAAATATTCAAATTCACTCTTTCAATTGGTCCCTCTCAGCAAGCTTTTCTTGTCAAACATTTCTATGATTGAGGGTCATGATCTAGTAAAAAGAGCTTATCAAGGTGACCTGGAGTTGAATTCTGGCTCTGTCAAAGACTGTTTTAGCTGCACACCCGTAGACAAGACACTCATGCTTCAGTTTTCCCACATACAAAATATGGAGAATAATTTATCTTATCAAGTCATGAGAATTAAATAAGATAACATAAAAAATGACTGGCAAGTAATTGACATTCAAGAAACAGAAACTATCATCAGTATCATTATTCATCATGTTTCTCACCTAAAATCATATTGGGGGTGAAAAAAGTGCATAGTACAGTGCCTGGTACATAAGAGTTTAATCTCAATAAATATCAGAAAAAAGAACCACACAAAGTGCTATTCAATTCAGCACTGAATTGTCAGGTATAGGCATGCTTCATAGGAAGAGAGAGATTGGTGATGAATACAAGAGGTAAAGAAGACTTCAGAAAGATGAATTTGAGCAGAACCTTGAAGGATGCTTAGGATGCAAATGCAAGGAGAAGAGATGGGAGGGCGTGAGTGATGAGGGGAACTTGACTACAGGCAGAGAAGGAATGAGTGTGGCACATCCCCAGGAAGCTGATGACTATTGCTCAAATTTGATAGATGTGGTGAGATCAGATATAAAGAAGACTGGGAATCAACAGGGAAGCATTGATTAGATATTGTTGATGGATTCATGAGTCTATCAGTCTGGTCCATTCAGGAGTTAGAAATACAGTGAATTAATCAGGGTTCTCCAGAGAAAACAAAACCAATATGGGGTGTGTGTGTGTTTGTATAGTTGACCTTTGAACAACACAAGGATGTTGACCCCCCTGTGCAGTCAAAAATCCATGTATAACTTTTGTCTCCCCAAAAACTTAACTACAAGTTTACCCTTGAACAGCATGGGTTTGAAATGTACAGGTCCACTTATACGTGGATTTTTTTGTGGTAAACTCAAATGTTGCATATATCCAATTATCAGTAAGGCTTTGGGTCAACAGTAGGCTATTAGTAGTCACGTTTTGGGGGAGTCAAAAGTTATATTCAGATTTTTGACTTCATGGTAGCTGGTGCCTCTAACTCCTGCATTGTTCAAGGGTCAACTTGTACTAATAGCCTACTGTTGACCAGAAGCTGTACTGGTAATGGACACTAGCAACACTTGAGCTCGCTGCAATAGCAAAAAAATTTGCATATAATTGGACCCACGCAGTTCAAACCCATGTTGTTCAAGAATCAACTATATGTATACATCTGCATACATATATAGAGAGAGACAGAGACAGAGACAGAGGTAAAGACAGAGACAGAGAGAGACAGGGAGATTTTAAGGAATTGGTTCATGCAATTGTGGGGACTGGAAAGTTTGAATTCTGCAGGGCAGGCAGACAGGCTGGA
Organism: Avahi laniger; assembly: GCA_963575035.1. Taxonomy (NCBI): domain Eukaryota; kingdom Metazoa; phylum Chordata; class Mammalia; order Primates; family Indriidae; genus Avahi; species Avahi laniger. The sequence continues at coordinate 35,812 of CAUYSK010060286.1, forward strand.
GACCTAGGAAAAAGTTGATGCTGCATTCTCAATTCTTACAAGCCATCTAGAATCATAATTCTTTCTTTCTCTGGAAGATCTCAGACTTTTTCTCTTAAGGCATTCAGCTGATTGAATGAGACCCACTCAAACTATGGAGGGCAAACTGCTTTACTCATAGTCTACTCATAGTCTGACCTAAATAGTAATCATGTCTAAAAAATATCTTCACAGCAATATCTAGACTGGTATTTGACCAAACATCTGGGCACCACAGTCCAGCCAAGTTGACACACACAGACTAATTTAAACATTGGAAGTTTAATATAAAGAACTACTAACCAATGATAGAAGAGAAATATAAAGGTAAAAAGAGAACTCTAAAAAGTATCTTTAAAAGGAGAGTACCCAATGAAGCATGCATGCACATGGGAGTGGGGATTTAGACTTCATTGAAGAAGTTTGGTAACAGTCCATGGGATGATGAAGAATTCTGCTGCATTGTCTGGCAAGAGCTAGTCCATAGTTTCTGGACAAGAAGATACAACCTGCTGGGGCTCAGGTGTGGCAGAGCTGCTAGGCAGGTATGCAATGAACCAAGAGTCCCGAGAGTGTCAGGGTCCTGGTGTGGATGCGAGGCCCAGAGAACATAGTGTCTGCATTGGGACAGCCACAGAAACACATCCAGGGTACATAGAAGGTGCTGGGCTGCCTGTGTGGGTGCTGCTGGAACTGGGAGATGGAAGGACCTCCCTCTTTAGGGACCTAGTATACTTTGGGACATCTCTTAGGCCAGGGGCCAGTTTCCTCTATGTCCAGCCCCACAGTGCTAAGGACAGGGTGTACGGAGCAGAAATCTGAGCTACAGAGCAGGCCTGCACTGGCTGGGGCTCCCCACTATGTTGCCCAAAATAAGAGCTGAGGAAGACCTTGGAGAAGCTGCATTTTACAAGCACTTAGTGCTGGAGAAAATCTCCAGGGATGAAAAGTAGAGAAAAAAATGCAACAATCTCTAGGCTCTTCCGACCTATGCACAAGAACCAGGCAGAAGAGCTTTTTTTTCCTTTAATGTCTCTCCAGTACTCTGTACTGCCAAAGTTTTACTTTATGCCAAATAGCAAAGGAAAAGTATTTAAAGGTCCCAGATTCATTTTCACAAATCAAGCAACAAAGGGTGAATTTGGAGCTGAGAGACAATAAATTGGCAACTGGCACCATGAGCAGTGCAATGAAAGCCGACCTTGAGTGGGCAGACCAAGTGCACTGAGTGGTCTCAGACTGCTCAGACCAGATCGTCCCCAGTCTGACACTGAGAAGCTTAGCCAGGAGCCTGCTGTTGTGACACTGGCATGGAATGTCGAGGCCTTGGGTCAAAGCGATGTCAGCAGAAATTATGTCAAAGGGTGATATGAAATATTTCAAAGGAAAAGCAGAATTTTTCTTTCAGGTTATCATCCAATTTTACAAAAGTGAAAAAACAGGGGTATCTGAAAAGCGATTAGGGAAAGAGAACCACTTTTCCTCTTCCAGAAGTGCCAAGCAAGCCATCGTGTCTACAGGTAAGTACCTGAATCCACTGAGAACCCGAACATTTCCTCTTAGGAGAACCAGGTCACCTCCTTCATAGGAAGGGGCAGAATAGGCCAGGCAAGGACCACAAATAATAATGGACATGTTAGACTTAGAAAAATCCAGGGATCTAAGAACATGACCAGGAAATGGGGCTGAGAAACTGTCGTCAACAATGAGAAAGGCCTAAAACTAGGAGATCAGTCTAAGGCTAAAGGCCAGGCAGAACCTGAGTGCCTAGCACAATGTCTGGCAGAAGGGAGAGACATCTTCGGGAAGCCCTGGTGGAAGGAAGGCAGGGAGGGAGAGTAGTAAGGAAAGAGAGATCCACTAAAGCTCAGGGTGTTAATCCAGGTGTGGGAGGGGCAGGGTTGGCAAAGGTCCAAAGACAGCCTCTCAGGATGTGATCACGGAGGAAGGAAGACCTAGTAGGAAGGGTGGGGCTCCCTGCAGGAAAGTCAGCCTTTATCTGTGGGTGTGTGAGATAGTCAGTCCAGGTTTAACCGGAGACAAGTGCTGAATCCTTCAAATCTCTGAGTATGCGATAGGGTCAAGCATTAAATGGGCTTCGCCACCTGAATTACAAGAATCCAGGCACAGGAGTCAACCAGTCAGATCATCGTAACTCCCTTCCAAGACAGAAAAATGAAGCCACCCGGTCTCCCTCCCCTCTCTGCCATCTCTGTCCACCCACCTTACTTTTTCCCTGTCCCCTGCCCTAGCCCAGCCCCCCTCCCAGCAATGACCATCGCTGGTTCTGGAATGGGATCTTTTCTCACATGGCTTTCCTGACTCCTAGGGATATTGCGGTGATGTTTCATTTGCACTTAAACTGAAAGTAGACTCCAAATGTGGGAAAGAAACAACCTTCATTGAGCAGATGTTATGTGCCAAAGGTGATCTCATCCTCACAAAGGAAGATGCTGTTACCCCCATTTTATACATGAAGACACTGAGATTCAGAGAGATCGAGCCTTTACCCTTGTCCATGTAGTCTATAATTTCCAGAGAGAAAAAATACAAAAATAGGAACTTAATAAAGTTACCCTACCAACCATATTAAAGTTTCTTGATTAACTATTTTTCTAGGTTCTCTTTATTCTCATAAAATTTCTATATAATAATGGAAGTTAGCACATATATATCACTTATGAAGTGCTAGGCAGGGTTCTGAACACTTTCCATGTATATTAACTCAATCCTTAGAACAACCCTTTTACAAACGAGAAAACAGGCACAGAGATTAAGTCATATGCCCAAGGTCACACAAGTGACCTACTAAGTGGGACAGTGGAAATTCAAACTCAGCTCATCTGGCACTAAAGTCCATCTAAAAATGAATGATATCATGAGTTCAGAGAGGAACCTCTTAGGACAAACACCTATTTGCAGCCTAAGATGCAGAATGTCTTGTTTTATGGTTAACTTGGCAACTTTCTGACAACTTTTAGCGAAGTCACAACTGTGATTCAGTTTTACTACCTCATCGTCTTTCTGTTGTGATGAAAGTATTGAGTGGTAGTTGTTGTACTCTAAGGGATAGTTTATGAGCCAAGAGAAATGGTGACAACCGAGCCACGTGATTTGGGCCAGAAATGTCTCTTCGAAGCCGTGGAGCCCGGGCAGCTCAGACTCCAATACCATTAGCATCTCTCCCCTTGGCTGACTTTCCAGCAGGAAGCCTGTCTGGGCGCAGCATAATGCATTGGTCCGATGCACATGAACTCCTTCAGCCCCAAGAGCTGCCTGTGTTTCCTGGAGCCCGGAGTCTCCCTGGTGCCAGGAAATGACATGGCGCAGCCTGCATGAATTTATCACTCCTGAAAAATGATTCCCCACTCCACGAAAACTGAAAAGAAAAGCACAATATTCTGATTTGCAGCCAGGTATCTTTATAAAAGCAGAGAAAGAGCCATAACCGTATTTAAAAATGAAGTATCTTATTCCTGTATTTCTATTTGGAGTAGAGAGTTGCTGCAACTTTGGGAACAATGAAACTGTCTTCATCTCAATTTCATGATAAAAATAATAAGAGAAAATCATGGAGCTGTGACAGGGAACCCAATTCCATCATGAACAAGAGTCTGACTTGTGTGCTTATTTTGCCTTCTGTTCTATGTTCTTTGTCCATCCTTTCTTGCCTATCTGGAGGGGAACAAGGAATGCATGCATCCGTAAATAAACAAATACATACATACATAAATGCACGCATATGTAAATAATCTTGAGAGGTATAGTGAGAGGCTCACAGTCCCTAGAGTCAAGACTTCCATTTATTCACAGGACAAATATAGCAAAGGTCACTACACCGAAGGCACTCTTGTAGCATATCTTTCCTTCCTTCTTACCTATGCAGGCCTTGCTACTCTCCTGATTCTATCAGCTCTGACATGGACAGAGGCCATCATCTCATAGTTATCAAGGAGTGATGGTTTTCGGTCACTGATAGGGGAGGAGGTGCCTCCAAACTGCCACCTGGAGATAAAGGGCTCTCAGCATCATTAATAAGCCTCATTCCTCAATTTTGCTTCAACCTTCCAGCTTTAAATATAGCTGTGTATTTCATGCACCCTTTCAAGTGGTGTTTTGCTTTAGGACACGCTTTCTTTCCCTCTAAATTTGTCTTGGCTCTGTTTTCTCCGCTGAGAATTAGCTCCTTCTCATGGCTAAAGATGCCTTTTCCCGCCTCCTTAGTTTGTGGATGTTCATGGCTGTGCCTCCAGATAAAATGAAACATTTTGGTATAGTGTCGCAGCCTTTTCCCTTTTCTCAGACAAGGAGGCTTAGCAACAACAAAAAATTTCTAGCGTGTTCAAACCAAAATTTTCACCAAGGCAAATAATTTAAAAACATCTATAGGTAATTTATTTTTAGCAGAGAGCCCAAGTTTCAGAGTCACAATGTTCCTGTCTATATTTTTCGTTATAGAAATAATTTAATTTAGAAGTGTATTTACTCTGGGTTGAGTTTTTGTCATTACCGTTGTTTACTATTTCTCTTTTCTGAGAAGACTGACGTTGGTATTATTTCTGTAGAAATATTATTTTCATGATAGACAATGTCAACATTATCCAAGACCATCTGGCACAAGCAACCCATGTTCCTTTATTCTCAGTCTATTGCTTCTGGACATCTGTAAACAATTCCTTGGTAAATCCCTTTAGCATTCCCGCTATTTTAATCAGTCCTGCACACATGAAGCAGCTGGATCTATGATTTGGCTCAGGAATAGAAAAATGGAGCTGGAGCTTTTCTGAGTCTTAGAAAGGAAAATATAAAGTTACGGGGAAATCAGAATCTTAAAAAAAAAATCTCCATTATTCCCAACACTGACATAAGAGAGACTTTTGGTAGAGCTGGAGGGAAGGATTCAAGCAACATTGATTTAATAATTATTGCCAAACTGAGTGATTGAGTTTTGCTTAAGGGAGGAATTTAAAACCCCAAGGGCATGGTAGTAAGATAGAAGAGGGATTGTAGTTGTCCTTTATACCCAGAAAACATTTGATTGGGGAATACAGCACCTAATCCAAGCAGCGTTAGGATGAGGCTAAATGGAGAATCTTTTCCAACCCCTGCATCTCCACAAGAGTGGAGTTAAAGGTGCTTGGGCTGGTGAAAGTGAGAGAAAAGAGTAAGATGAGTGAGCACAGCTGCAAGAGCACCCACACCTGCTACATGGCTCTGTGTCCGTGGTTTCATTGCAGCTGCTCCCAGGGCCACAGCAGGCTCATAAGCAGGGGCAATGAGGCAGCAGCTGAGACTAGTAAAAACGGAATCCGGGCCATGATGGAGACCACATAGGAAATTAGCCCTCCCTTTTGAATCCAGTCCATTCAGCAATCGTTCGTTCCTCTCACAGAGTTGTGACGTGAGTAGAATGGAAGGATCCTCATGAATGACTTCAGGTGCTATTCTTGGTTATGTGTCATGTGCCATATGAGTGAACTCCATTGAATTCTCCAACAGCACAAGATGTGTTAGAACACTCATAGTCCCAGCGTGACCTAACAGTGCTGATACTGGGAGATCAACATATTATATCATCTTATCTGTAGAATGGGTCCACAGGGAAGCACACCCAATGAGGACTTGCTCTTAGCAAATGAACACATCTGTCATTTATCACAGGATAAAATTTCCAGGGTTTATGTATGTTTTCTCATTTATTTTTGTTGTTTAAGATGCTCCTGGTAAAATGACATAAATAATTAGCCATTCTGCATAGGCATACAAAGTTTTTATCCTTATTAAAGCAAGTGAAAATATATTATTCTGGTTTCTAATGTCATATTATTGGCCACCTACAATCATTATAAGATTTGCTACTTTCCTGTATTTACTAAAACAGATCAAAATTCTAAATCTCTAACTCTATTCCAGGAAAGCTGATGCCATCTGGAGATAAATTCTGTCTTCTAAAATGCTGAATACCACAGCCTTCAAATGCTGACTTTAAGAGCCAGCAGTCTCCAAATTCCAGTGGCCCAAGAAGCAGGCATTTGATAGAAGTAGTGGGGGAAAGCAGAGTTAGAAGATCAGGGAATAAGTTCTATCTCTGTTTCTGTCTATATAACCTTGGGCCATCTCATTGAACCTCATTTTCTCCCTTTAGAAAATGGGGATCATATTAGTTTCCTACTTCATACAGTAGTTGTGAAGAATAAACAAGACAGAGTTCATGAAAATTCCATACAGCTATATGTTACTTTTAGTTGAAAAATATCCTTCTGTCCATCCACCTATGAGCTGAAAGAAATTTTTTGCATATGGGTCTATGTACATGGATACATACACATGTGTATTTGGGGAGTAAGAGGATCCATAGTTTTCATCAGCATCTTAAAGGAGTTCATTACCTAAAATTGGTTAAGAATCTTTACATTAGAGACACATCTCTTTGTGATACATGCATGAGTAGACACAGACAATACATATGTGATCTAAGACATACAATCTAAGACACTTAGATTCAAAGGCACACACTCGTTTTTCCACAAGAACTTATTAAGTGCCCAATTATATGCATAGCACTCATGGGAAATCCATAAAACTTATTTTTGCTGACTTGTACCCCTTTTCATTTATCATTTGATAACTCAGAAGATTTTTTTCATAGAATAAATATTTGAAAGACATTTTACCAAAGAAGAGACATTTCACCAATGAAGACATATCAGTGATTAGTAAGCACCTTACATGGTGCTCCATACCATCAGTCATTAGAAAATGCAAATAAAAAGCACAATGTGATAATACCTTCTAGGATTGCTACTATCAAAAAGACAAACATTACTGAATATTGGTGAGGGTGTGGTGAATCTGGAAAACACGTATATTGCTGGTGGGAATTTAAAACGGCAGAGCCACTTTGGAAAACAGTTGGGCAGTTTCTTATAAAGTTAAAGATAAACTTACCATATGATCCAGCAATTTCACACTTAGTAATCTAACAGAGAATGATGAAAACATATGTCCACACAAAGACCTACACACAAATGTTCATAGAGGCATGATTCAAAATATTAATAGACCAAAACTGAAAATAAAAATGTTCATCAACCTGTGAAAGGATAAAAGTGGCATATCTATGCAATAGAATATAATTCAGCAATAAAAAGGAATGAAATATTGATAAGTGCTACAACATGAATGACATTTGAAAATATTACACTAAGTGAAAGAAGCCTCTCACAGAAGACCACCTATTGTAGGATTCTACTTATACAAAATTTCCAGAAATGACCAATGTATAAGGACACAAAACATATTTTTGGTTTCCTGTGATGAGAGAGGTGGGAGGCAGTAGCAATTGATTGCAAATAGGTTCAAAGGAAATTTTAGAGATATTGGAAAAGTTCTAAAACTGAAATATGGTGATGGTTTCCTAACTCTATAAATTCACTAAACATCATTGAATTGTACATGTACAATGAGTGACTTCATGGTATGTAAATTACATGTCACTGCAGATGTTTTTCAAAGGATATGATAATGGACAGGATGTTTTGGGATATAATTGTTAAACAAATACAAATAACAAAATATTTACCTATAAAATGATTTGGTTTTTCATACATGTCATGGTATTTTAAGTGATTGGTTTTTTTCATACATGTCATGGTATTTTAAACTACTGTCCTTTAAAGAAAAATATTCTTTATTCTCTCCATGCTGCGGTTTCTCGATCTGAAAAATGAGATGATAAGAGTAACTACCTCGTGAGCATTTGTGAAGATAAATCAGTTAATAGATGGAAAGAATTTAGAAGAGGGCCTGACACACAACAAGCATGGGATACATGCTAATTATAAGTACTAACTAGAAATGTCACATCACTACCAACCGTGTATATTTTGTGATACCAATTTCTTTTGATATTCTTTTTCTCTGATGGGAAAAAACGGGCATTAATAATTAAATGTTACTCTCCCAAGTTGGCATAAATAAAATCCATGTAAATAGAGGCTATTCAAAAAGGATGTAGAAGAATATCATAGCTAGAAAATTTTGGAACATTCATATCATATCATAGATTCATATCATTCAACATATCATAGAGAACATCATCTGTAAAAACTCTTACTGGTTTTATTTTCATTTCAGAACCAAAAACCAATCAATTCAAAGCAATCAGTTTAGTTCTTCTTTCCTCTCTCATTTTCTCCCTTATCTGCTTAGTTACAGTGCCCTTGCTGAATGTCTTCCTTATCAATTACAGGATGAAGGGAAATGGCCACCTCTAGAAACAATAAAATTAGAAGGCGCAGAAGTTGGCATTGATAGCAGCTTGGGAAAACCATTTGTGTTTAACTGTGTGCCTCAGTCTGGAAACAGGACTTTTTGCCTCTGTGCAACCTCAAACCAAGAAATGAAAAGGTAATTCACTAATCTTTTATCTTACCAAGCCTTAAAGGGAAATGTTTCTTCAACAGCAGCCTTATGGATTCTAAGCTTGGAAGTAGGAAAGAGAACAACAAATTCATAGCATAAGTCAATAAATGTTCTTTTCTTAGGTTTGAGAAGTTTGGTTCCTCATTATTACCCCAGTTTTTTCTAACGAAATTTCCAGAGAACCTAAGCATCTTCTACTAATTCTTTTTAGATCTCCATATTTTCTTTAAAAGCTCAATGCTGCCATGGATCTCATCCAGCTTGCAAAAAGTTGCCAAATTTATTTATTTTAAGGCAATTGGATGAATAGTCTCAAGTATAAAAATAATTTATCAGGATTACAATTTAATATGCTATAGTGAGATGAGCAAAGTAATAATAATAATGATGATGTAGCTCTGTGGGAAAATGAGTCCAATTGACATGTTGTGAGCATGGCACTCAAATGGCAGGGGAGAACTGCACATGCATTCTAAGAGAGTAGCCTGTGAGCTCTGGCCATAAAACCACCATGGTCATTATTCAGTCTGTCTCTCAGAGGAAATGGAGATCATTGGTCAATCATTGAGTCAACTGAAAACTATAGTAAAAGTACTGCTAATTTAGAGTGTGGGGAGGTGAGGAGAGAGCAGGGGAAAGGGAGTAAATGACAGAGAGGTAACGGGTCAACAGTGATTAGTAACAACAGCACATCTCCTTTTGAAAATTTGGACCCAGCTCCCATCTTAAAGGGCGTCCTAGGTGTGAAATCGCTAAGGCAAATGTCCCTATTTGTGGAACATTATGTATTCAAATGCATCTTGCTTTAAAGGACAAATGGGAAAACATGATGATAGTGACTTGATTGTATTTCAGTTCAGACACAAAATATTTATTGAATACCTAATATGTCCAAGACACTGTTTTAAGATCTCTCTAGATTAGAGAAGAAGAACCAATGGAGAAGAACCAATCCTTGCCTTCAAAATAACCCTTCTGAACTAAGAAGTTAGGGCATTTATTCCAATATTTTTGACTGCAAAATAGAAATTGAGAAGTGCCATCAGAGAGGACAAAGTGGGACAGGAATTGAGAGTTTGGGGAGAGGATTTTTGGATGTGGGAATGAGGGAGGTGTTTATGAACGTATGGCATAGGATTGGATAAGCATACAAAAGAAGAAATGGAACATAAGAGGACAGAGGAAATAAATCAATCTTTGGGGAGAATGGCAAGCCATGTGGTTTGATTGAAAGTTCGAGGTTATAAGAGAAAATTGGAAAAGACTGGCAAGATGGAGCTGGGTAGATAGACTGATGCCTGGCTAAGGAGGCAAGACTAAGACAAGTCAATCCTCAGGGAGAGGCACTAATGGTACACTAAAGGTGACCACTCTGTCCAAAGAACACTCGGGGAAAGGACGCAGGACAGTGGCTATTTACCAGTATCCATATTTTAATAGCTATTGCCTTATAGTTAATACGCCAATTGTTTTCAGCCCCCTTTGTGTTAATAAATTCATATGCCTTAATGAAATAAAGATTGAATGAATTTATTCTCTGGCACTAATTAAACTATAGTAAAGGAGAAAGGTAAGAATAATTTATTTTAGGTATGCCTGCTGGAAATGTAATTTTAATTTGCCACCTAGTCACACCAATTTTTCAACAATGCATTTCTATAATAAAGACATCT
>CAUYSK010060287.1:0-57097 GCA_963575035.1 Avahi laniger
AATCCATTTACTGAATGACCAAAAAGCTGCTAGTTTGTTTTTCTTTTTCTTTTTTGAGACAGAGTCTCACTCTGTTGCCCGGGCTAGAGTGAGTGCCGTGGCGTTAGCCTAGCTCACAGCAACCTCAAACTCCTGGGCTCAAGCGATCCTCCTGCCTCAGCCTCCTGAGTAGCTGGGACTACAGGCATTGTGCCACCATGCCCGGCTAGTTTTTTCTATATATTTTTAGTTGTCCAGATAATTTCTTCCTATTTTTTTAGTAGAGACGGGGTCTCGCTCTTGCTCAGGCTGGTCTCGAACTCCTGAGCTCAAACCATCTGCCCACCTCAGCTTCCCAGAGTGCTAGGATTACAAGCGTGAGCCACTGCGCCCGGCCAAGCTGCTAGTTTTGAGTGAGGCACAGAACAAGAGAAAGCTCTGCAAGAGATCCAGGCTGCATTGCAAGCTGTCCTGCAACTTAGGCTATACGATGCAGCAGTATAGTACTTGAAGTGTCAGTGGAGACATGGATGCTGTTTGGAGCCTTTGGAAGGCCCCTGTAGGTGAATTACAGCATAGGCCCTTGCAATTTTGAAACAAAGTCCTGCCATACTCTGTAGATAACTACTCTCCTATTGAGAAACAGCTCTTGGCCTTCTACTGAGCCTTAGCAGAGACTGAACACTTAACCACAGGCCACCAAATTATCATGCAAACTACACTGCCCATCTGGAACTGGATATTATCTGACCCACCAAGCCACAAAGCTGGTTGTGCAGAGCAGCACTCCATCATCCAATGTAAGTGATATAGATGTGATCAGGCCCAAGCAGGTCGTCAAGTATGAATAACTTACATAAAGAAGAGGCCCTAATGCCCACGGTCCCCATCCCTCTTTCACTGCTTTCTCTCTCTCCACCCTGAGAGGACACAGCAAGAAGACAACCATCTGCAAGCCAGGAAGTGTTCTCTCACCAGAACCCAACCAAGCTGGCACCCTGATCTTGGACTTCCAGCAACCAGAACTGTGAGAAAATAGATTTCTGTTGCTTAAGCCACCCAGCCTGTGGCATTTTGTTATGGCAGCTTGAGAAGACTAATATACCATCTAAATTTAAGATTTTTGTACAATAAACTAGTTTATGTTTTTCTGTGAAAAATCTATTTTAAATCTCTCATTTATTTTCTGTGCTAAATCTCTCTTATTGAATGCAGATTTGAGAATCTTCGGGGAAATCATTTTGATTTTCTTGAGATCAAAATACAAGTAGAGAGAAAACTGTCACTGAAGTTATTCTGTCTGTAAGGATTAATACAGAAAATATTTCAGGACTTATGGGATCCCCAGTGTTGCTTCAAGACCATGCTCAGCCAGTCCCATGCCCTGTAGGACGCCCACTAGAAGATGAGCGTGGGCCCAAATGAGGAAGAAAGCATTACTTTGAAGTAAAAGTGAATTCCAGATGTGCACAGCAGGTTGAGAAACTATGAGTAAGAAGTGCAAATGTTTTGGAATTAATCTCTTTAGAAAAACACCTAGATGGAAGGCCCTAGCTGTGACTCTTTCATACCAGAGGTAGGCTTAGCCAAAAAGAAACCAAAGTATCTGACAGTGCATCTAATTCTGTATTTCTTCCTTTATTCCTTTAGCAACTTCTTCTTAGGTGGAAATAAATGGGCAACTATAAAATAAATCACAAAAATAAAATAAGGTTAGTTTTTTTAATGGTTCTCAAGATGGAACCCAGAAATGTATAGGCTGTCTTTGGCCCAAGTATAATCGAGAGATGGATTTACTTATCCCTGAGTCTTACTTTTGTCTGCTCATCAAATTTTGCTTTATTGATAGATCTTGTGTCAGGTCAGGTTCCCCCAGAAGCAGAAGCTAAGCCAAGAAATAAGGTGCAAGTTATTTATTAAGGAGATTCTCCCAGGAGAAACCTCTAAGGGAGCAGGGAAAACAAGCTATCAGCAATCTCACAAAACAAAATGGGGCAATAAAAACTAGAGTTCACAACCATCAGGGTAGACAGGCTCTAATAAACACCCTCAGATTTAATTAAGACCCTTAAAGGATTTTACCCTAAGAGTAAGGGGGAACCTAACCAGGCCTTACAAAGACTGACACCCAACTTCACCTGTGCTCAGTGGCTGAATTAAAGTAATGTGCTCCTACTTTAACTTCCTGACAGAAACCAGAGAAACCTTCTTTTGGCAAAGATAACATTGCCCAAGCAGTTATAGTTTTTCAACACAATGTCTGGCGTTTAACTAAAAATTTCTTTGCATTCCAAGAGACAAGCCCAAGAGAAAAAAAATAGACAATAGAAATAGAACAGATGATCCAGATATCAAAGCATGGGCTTTAAGATAAAAAATAAAGCAGGAGACATCTGTCCCACCCCACCTACCCCTTAATCCTGCACCCCAGAGAGATACTTTAAACACTTTCAGCTCTTCTTTCTGGTATGTACCTCCACATTCTTCTCCTTTGCAACTCTCTCTTATATACCCTCATTCTTTTCCCTCTCCCCATGTGAGATAGTTACAACCAATATATGATTAACTCAAACTCCCCAATAAATATATAGAGCTCCTATCAATACTATTTTCCACATAGTCAATAGATATGTATGGCTAACTATAAGTTCCATTTTATTTTTTCTATAAACATCCCTCCTAAGGTCTTCCATATCCTCCCAATCCAAAGAAGATTAATTGCTCTCTAAGTCTCTGGCACAGCTATCATCTTTGGACCTCACTATTTGTAAAACTAAGAATTCTTGTATTAATCTGCTTATTGAACCCCACATTTCATGGCTCCCATGTTTTGTTTTACTCCCTTGTTTTGGTGAACCTTCTTAAAAAAATATACGTTAGAAATAAAATGCCTGGGACTCTGCACATCCAAAGCTGACCCTACTCTCCTCTCGTACTTTTCAGTGAGTGCTTCTTCTGTGCATAGAATTCTGGTTAGAAAATTATTTCCACCAGAATTTTGAGGGAAAATTTCCTCTTCCATTGTCTTTCTAGTTTCCAGTGTATTGGTTGAAATATCTGAAATCTTATTTCCAATTCTTTATGCATGACCTACGTTTTAAATCTCTAAAATCTTCTAGGATCTCGTCTCTACATCTGAAATTTTATAATTATGTGCCTCAGTAAAGATTTTTTTAATTCATATGGAGACTCAGGCCCTTCATTTCTGAGAAATTATCTTGAATTATTTATTTGATAAGCTCTTTCCCATTGAAACTCTTACCAAATTTTTATTGTCAATTTCTGGACTTCCTGTAATGATCTTTAATTTTTTTTTTTTTATCTACAGGACAAATCAACTTGCTTCTTCTAGTTTTAACAAAATGGAGTTTTTATGTCTACTTCTTATTCTCTTGTTGCTTTGATGTAATTTTGTGAAAGAAGATGGAGCTGAAACTTTTCACTCTGCCCTCTTTAAACTGGGCAGCATTATATTGCTTTTTATTGTTTAAGGAGATACAAAAACAGAAGAAAATATATCATTTAAACTTCCAATGTATGGTTCAGTGACAAACATTACAAGGGAAACTACCCCTGTACATCAGCAGCTGAGAATATTCTGTCACAAAAACTCAGTTGTATATTGTCCAATCCTTCAAAAATCATTCCGTTTCTCTTGACTTTAATTAAGAGAGAATTTAGGGGACTTTTTGAGGGAAATATTAGTCTCTCTACTGAATTAGAAGGTTAGACACTATTTTTAGACTACTGCAGCTCTGAGATTAGAGCTACTTATCAAAAATTATAGAGCACACTCCAGAAAGCCCAGGGGTAGAGAGCTGCTGGAATCCATTCAACGCAGCTCTGACTGACCAAGGGCGAACGTGGCTGGGGCCGATTTTTAATGCAGGTGCTCGGAAGCATTGTTAAGCACAGCTACTTCATGCTGGGACACAGCACGCCATAAAGCTATCTAGAAGCCAGGAAATCTTTACTTTGAAATGTTTTAAAAAGCACTGAGAGTTTCTAAACTACTAAATGTAAGTGTTGGAACCTCTCATTTGTTTTACCTTCTTTTCTAACTTCCAATTTATTTGGAGTGTATTGGGGAAAGGACTCTTCAGATTCTTGCAATATGTTTAAATGTCTCTAAAGTCATTAGCTTTTGAGACATTTTTACTCTGGTTGAGCAACAGAATACATTATTATGCTTCATTTATCCAGGATCCTTGAAGAATGAAGGATTCCACAGAAGTTAAAACTCCACGGAATGCTGCTTCGGTTCTCATCCTCCGTCCAATCCACCCTTTTAAATCCTTTTGGATGAAAGTCTTTGGAGCAGAGGGCTCTGGCAAACACTAGTAGTACCACCCGGTGCAGGCTGGAACTCACAGACAATATGGCAGGAAATGCACCCATTTATTGTTCACTCAATAGCCCATGGCTAGGCCCTAGTGAGCCAACACAGCTGGGCACAACCTGCATCTGTGCTACAGGAGGTGGCTCTAGAGCTTTGCTACTTTCTGTTTTTAGAGGAAATGTGGACCTGTCCTGTAGTGGGGAAAAACTGAGTTTGGATGCTACCTTGTCAGGGGAAGGCCAGGATCACCAGCTGCCTGGCATCTGGGGACCTGATGGGAAGTTGGGTTCACATGCAGCACCTCCTGCTGGGAGGAGAGGGAGCCCCAGATCCAGAAAGCATGATGACAGGAAACTCCTGAGGGTCTGCAGGGTTACTCAGGAAGAAATCTTGGTTCTCCACAATCTCGCTAAAATGACCATTTTTTCACCTTCTTATACAGACTATCTTATGCCTTTTGGGTTTTGTACCTGTTTTTGTAGTATTTCTATCTTCTCCCCTGCTGTCATTGACCACTTCTCAGCTATCGGGATGTCGGTCCTCAAATCCCCTAGGCTCTAATCTACTAGGGACTCAAAATAATACTAGGGAAACAAAATAATCAAGAATATTGAGATTGTATTGTATATAAACAATATACAAAATAAGGATAATGGCTTCTTGGCGAGAACTCAAAACACATCCCTGAAATAAAGAACATGCGCCGATGGATCTAGTAACATCCCTCTGCACCAGTGGTTCTTAAAGTGTGTTCCAAGGACCCTGGGGCACCCAAGACCTTTATAGGGGGTCCTTGAAGTCAAAACTATTTTCATAATAATATTAAAACTTTACTTGCCTTTTTCAGCTTTGTTCTTTCATGAATTATGGCGGAGCTTTCTAGACTATATAACTTGTACTGTAACCACAGACTGAATGTGAGAAACAGCTGGGAGAATCCAGCTGTGTTCTATTAAAACATTGAAGTGATTTGAAAAAATGTAAAACAATGCCATTCTCCTCACTAAATGTTTTGGTTTGGAAAAATATAATTATTTTTTTAAAAAATATATTATTTATACTAACATATAAATGAATTTATTGTTAGTTTAAATGAATTAATACAGAAATATTCTTTATGGTTCTTAATTTTGATTTCAAGCACAGCATATATTAAAAGTTACAACTTACATAAACAAAACTCCTTAGAATTCTCAATAATTTTTAAGAATGCAAAGGGGTTTCTGAGACCCAAAAGCTCCAGAATCTCTGCTCCAGGTAGCCTCTTTTGAGAAATTCAACCCATGTGATGCCTTCCTTCAACATACTGGGAAGTAAACCACAAACTCGTGGCCTGATAACACATCAGAGTTTTCCCAACAAATACTTTAATTCATGTTAAATTTTACAATATAATATTAACAAAAGAGAGATGGTTGGGTATTATACAATCAAATGCAAGATAAGGTACACAACTCAAAAAAGCCTGGAAATTATTTCTCAAAGCTGTGCAGATGGTGAAGTCTCAGAATGTCCCAAAGCTATAAAATGCAGTCACCTTGCAAAATAACTCTAAGGATATAAAAATTCTGCTTATATGGCCTTTCAGGGTAGCTACACACATAGTATAAGCTATTGATGTTTTTTTAAAAACTAGTGTTATTGTCCATAAAATGGAAAGAATTGCAAGCGTAGTCTTCTACGAGGGTTCTGTTTACCTATAGCCACCCATGATCAGTTGCTTGCCTAAACCCCGCTCTCTTCCTCTGTCACCATCACTAAAGCCCACTGAGAAATAACAATTTGTCCCTATGTCAGCAGGTGCAACTTTCATTTCACCAATTGGGTTTGAAACATGTAATTATTTAATCAAACAATTGATTTTCCTTTCCTAAGAAGTATTCAAACTATGAATTTGCTTTTTACAAATAAAAAACTTTGTCGGCCAGGCGCGGTGGCTCACGCCTGTAATCCTAGCACTCTGGGAGGCCGAGGCAGGCGGATTGTTTGAGCTCAGGAGTTTGAAACCAGCCTAAGCAAGAGCGAGACCCCGTCTCTACTAAAAATAGAAAGAAATTAATTGGACAACTAAAAATATATAGAAAAAATTAGCTGGGCATGGTGGCACATGCCTATAGTCCCAGCTACTCGGGAGGCTGAGGCAGGAGGATCGCTTGAGCCCAAGAGTTTGAGGTTGCTGTGAGCTAGGCTGACGCCACAGCACTCTAGCCCGGGCAACACAGTGAGATTCTGTCTCAAAAAAAAAGAACTTTGTCTTTATAAAAGAATAAAAAATAAGAAACTTTAGAGCCAACCTTGAATACAAATTATTGTGATCATTTCTTCTTATATTCAGGTTGGAAATACATTCTAACACTTCTCCGTAGACGAATTAAAAATAAACGTTGGGAAAAATTTTTTTATGAAACATTCTTATGAAACAAAAGCAAAAGCACAAAATATCAAGCACATTAGAGAATTACATCCCTTCCTTAGAGGTAAGGGACTTGATCAGGAATCTTAACTATTCAGAACAAAGACAGAACCACAGATAGAAGACCCTCACCTTCTCTAAGGAATCAAAAATTTAATCCTAAACTTCACACACTTAAACCGTAGCCTTTATTTATGAGAAAACACTTTAAATTCTTGTTTCAAATTAATTTAGTCTTAATTAAGATTGGGGTTAGCAAACGAGGGCCTGTGGACAAATCCAGCTTACAACCTGTTTTTATAAATAAAGCTTTATTGAAACAGAGTTGCTGATTTGTTTATATATTGTCTATGAATGCTGTCCCACTACAACAACAGAGTTGAGTAGTTGCAACAGAAACTATACAGTCCACAAAGCCTTAAAGATTTACTATCTGGATTTTACATAAAAATATTTAGACTAAATTCTAAGATGGGAAATTATATTTTTCAACATACAGTAGATTGGAAGCAGCAAAAGGTGGTGGGGGGAAGAGATCCTAAAACTGGGCATGCCAACCTTAGGAGGCAGTGGTCACTGTTAGCCTGATATTGAGGAAGAAGACTGAAGAACTCTAAAAGGAGTTCTGAATTGAATTGAATAGAATTGAACTATCAAAGAAGTGGGCTTAGGAAGACCCCTTGCCTCAGAGGCAGACAACTCTGAAGGGCCAACCCTGTTCCAGAGTTCCCAAAGGATTGGCTGAAGCCCAGGTTACAATCATGTTCAAGTCAGCTTCTCCCCAGTCCTGTCTTCTTCACTTCCTTTGAAGTATATCTCCCAAAAGCAACCTTTCTGCATGCAACTACTTATTTCAGTGTCTGTTTCCAAGGAACCCAGTCTAAGACTGTGTATAGAGAAGCATGGCAATTGGTGTTGGCCTCGGTCTTTAAGCAAAACCTCAAACAATTCAATAAACATTTGTTGATCTCCTCCTAGATTCCTGGCACTATGCAGGCACTGTAGGAAGTTAGAAAAAGAGTGAGATGGAATCTTTGCCCCCAAGGATCTGACAATGTACATATTGACTATGCTACCCAAGGTGATTAAAATCACCTAAGGAGAGGATATACTGTCTAAGATATCATAAGATGAGGTTCATGGTCACCACCACTGTAGATAGCTTGGAGAGGGAACTAGGAATGGAGGTTCAGTTAGCTGCCCAACATCCAATTAAGGAAAACAAATAGGTATGATGGGAACAATAATTAGCAAGAAACTTCAAAGATAAAGTAGGAGTTAAAGATGGGTGAAGAGAACAACAAATATGGGAAGAAATGTAAGGAACGGACTAGATGCAGGAATGGAAAATGCAGGCTATATTTCAGAGATTCAGCAGTAGCCCAATTAGTTTGAAGCTTGGAATGAGGAGGAAGAAAGACATTGTTTGAAAGATAGATTGAAATCAGTTTATGGAAGTTCTTGAACACTAAGCCAAAGAATTTATTTAAAACAAAAGGTAATAAGAGTGATTTTGAGCAGAAGTAGAGTGACCATTGATTTTGCCGTCCCAAAGAGCAATATTAAGAGTTAAAGATGGCATTATTAATTACTATGCCAGGACAGCAGATAAAAACCAACACCATCCCATGCAAATCAGAATGATCACCTGAGCAGGAAGACAATATTATTAGGGCTGTTCTTTAAAATAATTAACATGGTAGCGATCAGTTACTATTGCCGTATAACAAACTACCCAAAATATAGTAACTTAAAACAACAATAACTTATTAATTCTAAATTCAGTGAGTTGGCAACTTGAACTGCATTCAGTTGGGCACTTCTTCTGCCATCCTTCCTAGGTTCACTCATGAGGCTGCAGTCAGCTCAGATGCTGATTAGTTTAAGTTGGCAAGATTCCAACAGACTAGCCACGCTTTTTCCAGCTGAAGAGGTCCCAATAGCAAAAGAGGGCAAGCCCCAATAAGCAAACACTTTTCATTCAGGTCTCTGCTTGTGGCACAAATGCTATTGTCTCATTGGCCATAGCAAGTCACATAGCCAAGACCAGAGTGGGCGTGGGAGAGGACTGCTCAAGGCTTAGAGACAGGGAGAGGAATTTTGCTGGCAATTTTGCAAACATTCTACCACAGATAGTAATGTCTGAGTTGGATTAAAGAAGTAAGACTAAACATGGAGACAACACTCCAAAGATAATTATGATAGGGATCATATTCCCAACATTATTAAGACTTCCTTATGCTCAAGGCACTCTACATTTATTGTCACATAAAATTCTCACACATCCCTGTGAAGTAATTATTATTATCCTCATTTTGCAGATGACAAAACTGAGGCTGAGGGAAGTTCAGTAACTGTTGACAAGGTTATTAAACTAATAAGTGGTGGAGCTGAAATTCAAACCAACCAAACTGCTAAGCTAATGTGTAAGGGATCGTGAAAGTCTGAAATGGAGTGTTAGCAGTTAGAGGGGAAAGAATGGTTTGAGAGGCAAAGTCAATAACTAATGAGATGTGGGAATTAAGACAGAAGGATGACTCAAAGACGGCTTGGGTTTTAAACTGGTATGGCAGGGACAAGCATGTGAAACAGTGCATTAAATTAGAAGTTTCTAAAGAGGTCCCAGAGCTATGAGAGATATCAGATGGCAAAGGGGATGTGTGAATCCATCATACAACTCTTGGAATTGTCATTCAGATCAAGGACATGAAAGACTCAAGTGAGTTGAAATACGAGAAGAATTTGTGAGAATTTGTCTCCACTATGAACAGAAGAGACATACCTCTACATCACTCAGACCATTTGACATGCGCTCCCGGCAGGCAGCGGACACCCGGCACAGGTCTCAGAGCCTGCCTGAGAAAACTAGAGTGTTTGTGGCTACAGGCTAAAGAGCCATACCTGGATACGAACTTTGCTCAGAGACACGTGAATCCTAGGGATCAAATGTGGAACTCAGAGTAGGAATGTGAGCCTGGGGCCATTATAAAAGCGATATTGTCCAAAGGAGCCCGACAATAATAGGCTGAGAAATGTGCCTTGGAATCAGAAGTCAAGAGGGGATCAGCAGCTATCAATTGATGGAGAGGCGCCATTCACATCACAAGGGTAACAGAGGGCCCAGAATGGGATTTGCAAAGAGCACATGGAAATGCTCATAAGGAAAAATGCCAAATTTAAACATCTGTCCAGCCCAGAAAGCATGAAGCCATCTCATGACAATGCCTGTTAAGTGAAAATGTACCTATTTCTCACTTCTCCTTTCTAGTCTCCTTCAATGCTGGTAGATTCAGGACCAGCAGCTGGGGAGTCTAGGAGGAGGTAAGTGACAAAAGAAGGAGGTGATCTTAAGCCCTACTCCAAAGGCATATGGCCCACCCACAGCCGGCTCTTGCTGGGGAAAGAAGTTCTTGAATGAAAGCTGATGTGTTAATATCTTAGACTGGACATTCGAATTTCTGTGTCAAGACTGTGATCATCCTTGTGAAAGGATGTTCTATTATCTAAGAATGGATAGAAGAATTATCAGCCTCCCCTGCCCACTGGCAGAAGATGGACCACTCATTCAGACGGGGTTAAAAGGAACAGTAAGTGATAAAAATAAGTCTTAGGTTTGCACCTTTGCACCCTACAAATACTGCCCATCAAACACATTAGTTACCAGAAATCGGGAAGCAAAACGAAGTAGTCAATTTGGGGCATAAAAAAGTTAGTGGAAATGAGTTTGCTTCTTGGAGGGAGGTTGAGGCCAGTGACAGAAAATGGAAGGGCCATCCGCTCAGAAGTGGTAGCTGATGCCGGGGACTCATAGGTATTGAGGGAGAAGGTAGAGAGCAGAACGTCAGCACAAGGTTTTGATTGATGGTTACAGAAATTAGAAAAGGTTTGGAAAAGCCACTGAGGATAACTCAGTATGCCATCAAGTGTTGGGAGAAGATCAGTACACGCCAGCAAGCTCCCCTCAGGCACAGAAAGCGAGCATGTGTGGCAATCCATGCCTCATGCTTTTCTCCAGCAAAGCCTGCCAGGGAGGTAGCCAGGCCTGGGCATTGTGGCATCAGTGAGTGGCTGGCTTGGTGCAGTGGTAGGAAAGGTATTGGACTAGTACACCGGGAAAGGGCCAAGGTCAAGAAGATACAATGAGGATGCAAAGAAAAGGCAGCAGAAGTGAGGACATGAGAGAAATGGGAAAGAGCCCAAGGTTAAGAGGAAAATCCCAAGTGTTAGATCCTGGGGTTGGCTCCATTTCAAGTGACAATATTGGCCTGGAGGGCATAGGGACAGGGGACGTACGGGGCACCAGGTGTGTGAAGAACCACCAAAAGGAACGTCAGAATCACCAAAGATTGTGGCAGAAGATTAGGCAAAAAGAAAGATCATGAACTTAGATCTAAAGTCAACCAATTTGCCTGATGCTTCATTCATTCTGCTTAAGCAGAAAATTAAGGGTTATATTTTTTAAAGATTTCCATTATTTTAAGTGTATACAAACTTTTAAATCGGAAGCATTGAAAGGATTAAGCTTCCATTATCTATAGAATAAATGTTATGAAATTTTTCACTCCCCAGATAATATTGGAACATATAAGCATTACTGAAATTTTAATCCATTTTTAAGATCATTTAAACAGACAGGTAATCTGAGACAATGTGTAGAAGAATCAAAATTCTAAGTAGCTTTAATCGTGGCAAATCAAAACTGTTAAAGAAAGTACAATGTTGACACGTTATTGGTTTCACATTTCAGATGATCTTTGAGTGATTTATCATTGTTATCTCAGAGGCTTAAATTAATTTTTATTAAGCTCCTACTATGTGCTAGGCATTATGGATATAAAGATGAATGAATCTTAAGAATAAAAGTTTAGTGCCTGTAACACTGTGTTTAGGTCCTAATTTGGAGCACAAATAAAATGAAGATCTGAAGGGAAGAAAAAAAAAGTTTAAGTCTTTGTCCACACATGGAGACTGACCTGTTTCTCTCTCTGGAATGTATTTTCACTTTGGGTAGCTTTCTTCTTTATTTTCACTTTGTATAGTTTCTTTCTGAAAAAATTAAAAAAAAAAAAAAGAATAAAGCGTTTAGCTCCTCAAATCTCTCAGGGACTTGAGTCCAGGCTAGAGTTGCCAGCCTTAGCAAATACAAATACAGGATGTCCAGCTAAATTTGAACTCAGATAAACAATGAAAAAAATGTTAGCGTGGGTAAGTCCCAAATATCACATGGAACATTTACACTAAAAAATTATTTGTTGTTTGTTTGAAATTCAAATTTAACTGGGAAACCTATATTTTATCTGGCAACCCTAATCCAGGCCTTCTTTTTCCCGCAATAAAAGGGCTTTAGTCAGGAGACATTTTGAAAGCGAGCAGTAAAGGAAACAATTACAAACTATGCTTATTTTGCCAACTTCCATAGATTTCAGCCACAAAGGACAGAACCTGCTCATCCTAACAAACTCTTCATCAGGTAACTTCCACAGTCATATGTCCTTACGGCACGCGGTACCTTTCCACAGGGATACTGCTGTATTTGTTTAGGGTAAAAGCTAATCTTTTGTAATAACAACATGGAGAAAAAACTGGCAAGGCCACCCTGAATGAACAACTTGCATCTCTATGTCCAAGGTGTCTGCTCAAATTGTTACCATTTACCTGGCAGTGGGAATGGAGAGGGGACAAAAGTAGAGGGCCGTTAGTCTTCATTGTAAGGAAGGGACCTGGAACTGGCACACCTCACTTCTGTTAGCCTGAACTGACCCACATGGCCACTCCTAGCTGCAAGGGAGGCTGGAACCGTATTTTCCAGCCACATGTCCTGCTACTATTCCAGGAGACTCCTGGTTACTGAAAAGGAGAGTGGATGTGAAGAGGGCAAATAAAGTCTCTACCACAACCTATTGCAATGGTAATTAGCTAATTATTGCATAATCATTAATGACTCCCCTATGCATCTAGACTGTAAGCTCCATGTTGGCAAGGATATCTCAATAGGTGAACTGCTCTGTCTCCAGGGCCTAGTACCCTTTCTAGAAACATTCCATAAATATCTGTGGAAAGAAGAGAGGAAGGGATTGAGGAAGAAAAGGGGAATTGCTTTCCCAAGGTCCAGGCTCTGTGTTTCTTCTGACTGAAAGCTGGGGGTCAGGGTCAAGGGGAAACGTCAGTCCTGCTCACTGCCCCACGCTACCCTCATCCCACCCAAATCAGCCTGTCTCTAGGTCCTCTAGGACAACAGGACAGCATCTGCTCTCAGCCACACAGGGCGAACCACTCTGTGTGACTCCTTCTGTCCACATGGGCACTTGGTGTAGTTCACACTCATCCAGCCAATAGCCAGTTTACAACTTTGCCTAACACCCGCCTCTTGAAATTATCACATCTGTTTCTCATTTATTCAGCAGCACTCCTCCCACCCCCAGTATCACATGGGATTCTAATTTGTCCTTGGGATACCTGAATAGTAGCAGCCCAGATTCCATCTCCTGAGCAGGGGCTGAATTCTCAGCCAAAAACACTTCCCTACCTAAAGGCAAAGGGCCACAGCCTCCAATGAATGAATGCTCCCTGATTTGAAGGGACTGACAGGACACCCCAGGCAGCACTTCATGTGCTGACATTGCATACAAATGAATTGTCCAATTGCCTAGAACAGCTGCAATGACTGAGATTCCAGACAAAATCTGAGTCTTTAAAATACTGTACAGCTTAACAGAAACAGTAGACATTCGGACACATACCATCTCAACCATTTATTACCTGTGTGACCCCCAGGGCAAACTACTTAACCTCTCTGAATCTAGATTTCCTCATCTGTAAAATATGAATAAAAATAATACCTGCCTTATAGGGTTTTATGAGGATTAAGTAAAATACATATTTTATTCAATGTTTGGTATTATATGATGGGTTTTTTTTTAATGGCCATAATTCCTTCACACTACTCCCATTGAGAGGTGAAATACATGTCTTCTCCTATTGAATCTGGGTGGGCTTATGACTGCTTCAACCAACAGAGTATGGTGGAAGTGATCTCTGAGGCGAGGTCAGAAAAGGCCATTCGGGGTCGGCCTGGTTCTCTTGGGAGACTCGCTCTGGGAGAAGTCAACTGCCGTGTCAGGGGTCTGACTAACCTAAGATCACCACGGTGAAGAGGCCGCATGTAGATGTTCTAGGTAACAGCCCCCATGGGCAACCCCAGCAGACAGTAACGTCAAGTGCCAGCCACACGAGTAAGCCAGCTCAGACATCCAGCCTGGTAAAGCCTTCAGATGGGGAACATCTGACCTCGACCCAAGCAAGAACCACTCCACTGAGCCCTTTCCAGATTCCTGACCCACAAAATCACAAGCAAAATAAAACGGCTTATATACCACAACATGTTGGGATAGTTTGTTACACAGCAGTAGTAACCAGAGCCATAAACAACGGGAAATGGTAGCAAATATTAATGTTATTGTAGTTTTAAATCACTTAAGTTCTAGAATCAGCCCATTTTCTTTCCCAGGTGTGAATGCTGGAGGTTGCCTCAACTCAGAATCATCCTGGCTGCATGAATCCACGCTTAGAGTTCCCTCTCTTCAGAGCCTGGTTTCTTTCAGTTCTCTGCTAGGTTTCCTGTCTAACTTCTAGATCAAGAAAGTCTGGATAAACTTCAGATAAACACTTTAAAATTATTTCCTGGAAGCTCACCAAAGCGAACATGTGAATCCTCCCCAGTCTGCACAATTGAAAACAAGTTATATAATTTCTCTCTCTCAAGGCGGAAAGGGCTGTGCAAGACTGAGAACACTGGGACTCTTGCCTGTCGTCTGGAATCACATTTTAAATAAACAGACAAAGTGAATTGCATAGAAATGATGAATAATGAAATGGTAGAAATAGAAATTAAAGAGCAATGAGGACTACAGAAGCTATTTCTGTCTCTCACTGAGAATTCCTCACGGCTTAGGTTAGTTGCTTATTTCTAAGGGAGTGGGTTATTTTTAACTTCTTTGAGCATAACACCTCCATGACATCTATTATTTTCAAATGCCTACAATGTACTCCTCAGATCTAAACGTCACTGAGGATTTTTTTTTTTTTTTTGAGACAGAGTCTTGCTCTGTTGCCCAGGCTAGAGTGCAGTGGCGTCAGCGTAGCTCACAGCAACCTCAAACTCCTGGGCTCAAGCAATCCTTCTGCCTCAGCCTCCCAAGTAGCTGGGACTACAGGCATGCGCCACCATGGCCGGCTAATTTTTTATATATATATTTTTATTTGTCCAGATCATTTCTTTCTATTTTTTTAGTAGAGACGGGGTCTCACTCTTGCTGTTGCTCAGGCTGGTCTCAAACTCTTGACCTTGAGCTATCCACCCGCCTCGGCCACCCAGAGTGCTATGATTACAGGCACGAGCCACCACGCCCGGCTATCACTGAGGATTAAGGAACAGCTTGAGGCTCACTCTGAATGTGTATGTTTTTCTTTCAGCTATTTGTTCCATCAGCTATCTCAATTATTTTTGGAATTCATTCTCCAATGAGGAAGTGACTTTCTGTAGAGAATGGAATTATTTTAAGTTTGACTTGTTTCCTGCTTTCTGCTTTCTTTACTAGTCAACACTCTCCATCCCATCCTCTTTACATCCATTTCTTTACTAGTCAACACTCTCCATCCCTCCTCTGGGATACTGTCATTCTGGATTAGAATCTTCCAGAAGGCAGAAAATAAACAGAGATTAGATTTGAACCCCACAAATATTATATCTGTGGCCATGTCTTTCCTCCTACTCCATACTCTCAAGATGTTTTATGGTATGTTTAAGAAACATTTGCAGATATGTAAGTATTTTTAAAACATTCAGGATCCTGAAATCTTTATGGCAATCATTGCTCTTAAGCAAATTCATTTTGAGACCAGCCTGAGTAACAGTGACACTCTGTCACTACTAAAAAAAAAAAAAAAATTAGCCGGGCTTGGTGGCGCATGCCTGTAGTCCCAGCTACCTGGGAGGCTGAGGCAGGAGGATCGCTTGAGCCCAGGAGTTTGAGGTTGCTGTGAGCTAGGATGACGCCACAGCACTCTAACTACCTGGGATGACAGAGTGAGATTCTGTCTCAAGAAAAAAAAATTCATGTGAATATCTAGAAAAATAAAATTAGATTGCTGATGCCATGGTGACTTAGTCCCTTACTTAACTGATTACTAGAACCACATAGGGATTTTGTAAAAATGCCCATTGCTGGATTTTGACTCAGAAAAATGGAATCAGAGTCTCTGGGATAGGGGCTCAAGAATTCATATGTGTATTAGAAGCTTCCAGGTAATTTGCTGGCCAGCCAGCTTGGGAAGTCCCAGCCCATCTACACCTGTGCCTTGCCAGAAACCCTCAGGAGAAAGTAGCTATAGACCAGTAGGCAACATATGGGTGCCAAAAGGAAGGTTCACCCAGAAACCTCCCAGGGCCTGGGTGGGACTAAACAGGCCCTTCTTCCATTTATTCAAACAACGAACATCTCTTAAGGGCCTAATATGAGTGAATCATAAGATGGTAGGGAATAAAAAAATATAACTTGTTCTCTGCCATCAAGAAACTCAAATCTGGGATAAAAAAGAAAAAAAGAAACCCAAATCTACTCATTGAATTATTCATCCATTCACCAAATAGTTATTGAGTACCTGCTATGTGCTATGTACTGTTCTAGACACTCAAGATACAGTGATAAACAGACATAGTTCCTGTCCTCATGGGATATGGAATTTAACACAACTTACATTCCTTTTTTAAGAAGATAAACAGGTAACATATGACCTTGGCTTTGACTATTGCATTAGGCAGTTCTTTAGGCAGAAGCAATACTTGACTTGCATGAATTTGAACATTAGTGCCTCCTTAAATTCTGTACCTTAGACACCTTACCTGCCTCTCCTAGTCCCAACCGTGAGGTTCAGAGGTGTCCTAGATGGGAACACAACATGTGCAAAGGCAAGAAGATGGAAGATGCTAACAGGCATGAAATGTTTTGAAAATGATGAATAATCTAGTATGGCTTAAGTATAGAATTCACAGGGTAGAAGAAGTGGCTGGTGATTTTGCTGTGGATGAGAGGAGACTCCAGCTGCAATCTGTGAAGTTCTTTGCATGCCAAATATTTCCTTTCTGTCTATATGATAATCATATATTTTATTTTTTAGAAAGATCACTCTGTTGGTAGTGTAAAAATGGGAGTAGAGGAAAGACTTTGAAACCAAGAAACAAATAAAGTAGCTATTATAGTAGTATCAGAAAAGGGTAATAAACATTTAAACTGAGGAAGTGGCCTAAATGGAAAGTAAGCTTTGGTACTCAACATTATAGCGATGCAGGTGAGAGAAGAAAACTCTAGGACCGCCAAAGTTGGGGAGTCTAATTACACCCTTCTCTGTAAGAGTGAATGAGAAACAAACAAAAATAATAAAGTAAATTTGCCTGTTTTGTCCTTGACACTGCCTGAAGGGAATTTTTTTTTTAATTTTTTAAATTCACCACCACAGACCAGCTCTCACACAGGTTTGTGGTCCAAATTCATGCTATGTGGTAAACACAACATACACATACACACATATGCACATACATACACACACATCCCTCACGTATAGAATTTAATTTTAATTTAGTCCTGGGTTAGCAATAAGCCAAGACAAATGAAAAAAGCAAACACACGTCCTCACTGGAGTAACATCATCATCATCCCAGGCCTCAGAAAATTCTTACAGATAAAGTTCCAAGAAAAATAAACAGCTCACAGTATCAAAGCACACAACACAGAGAAACAACATACCGTGAATGAGAGCCAGGAAAAACAATAAACTATATAATCAACCCCTCAAGACTTCCACTATTGGAACTATATGACACAAAATGAAAAATACCAATATTTTATGTGTTTAAGGGAATAAGACAACTTTGAAAATATGGCCCAGGATGCATCTCAAAGAGACAAAGAGATGAAAATACAAAATGATTGTTTAAAGGCACAGAGAATAGCGCAGAGGGCACAACTTGTGTCCACTTAGAGCTAGAGGAAGAAATAATAGAGAGAATGGGGAGGAAGTTCTACTTAAGGAAACCATGGATGAGAATTTTCCAGAAGTGTCAGAAAATAGCAATCTTCACATCAAGGTGTTGTTTTTTTTTTTTTTTAAGAAATTCTCAGTGAGACAAATCAGTGAAATTTCAGAAGCTCCCCAAAAAAGAAAAAAAATTAAAAAAATAAAAGAGAAAATAAAGATCACCTACAAAGGACTGGCAATTATAGTTGAATTCACAAAAGCAGAAGTGAAAGCCAAAAGACAGTAAAACAGTATCTTTATTATGTAGGAAGAAAATAACTTCTATCCTAGATTTTCTTGTCTAAAGAAATTCCTTTCATCAACAAGGAAGAATTAAAGTCAATTTCAAACAAACACACACAAACTGAATGAGTTCACCATCCACAGACCTTTAATGAAGAAAATTCTAAAGGATATACTTCACACTTACGGAAAAATATCCCTGATGAAAGATCTGAGATTCAGTAGAGAAAGTGGCCAAAGATATCAGGAAATATGTGAGGAATATAAACACACATGTACTTATAAAACAATAATAATAATGTATAATATAGGAGAGAGGGCAGAGTAGAACTAAAATTCAAAAAAACAGTAGCATATACAATGAGAAAGGATAATGAGAATTATATTCCATGGTCAATGTATGATTAGGAGGAAAGGCAAAAATATTTATGAACTTTAGATATTATTAAATAGATATGTTAAAATATAAATGGTAATCACCAAAATAGTAGACATAAAACATAGGACTTCTAAACAGAGGGGGGAATATGGAATGAGAAAAAGTATAATTTGTTTCACTTTTGTTTGTGTGTGTGTATGTGTGTATATATATATATATATATATATTCACAATAAATGTAACTAAAGTCTTCAACTAAAAAAAATTATTAAATTAGATTTTTAAATGAGATTTAGATTAGATTTTTAAACATTCAACAACATGTCATTAAAAACAAACACAGCTAAAACAAAAGGACACAGAAAAGTAAAAGTAAAAGAATGGAATATGAATCAGGGTCCCAGAAGAAAACAGAGGATAAAATGAAGAGAGGTGGGTGTGGGAGAAGGGCTGACAATGAAGTTCACAGGACCTAAAGGAGTAGGAAGCTGTTACCTCTCGGTTATGGCCTCTGGGCCCGAAAGAGCATGGGAAAGGAACAGTGGCTGAAAACAGGAAATTGCTTGAAGCTGTGGTGCAGCCACTGCTAATCCACAGAACGGCAGGGAGGGACCCGGAAGAGTAGATACCCCAACTTCTTTTGTCTCCTTTGTTACATACTCCTGCTGGTGGTCCTCATTGGCCAATCCCAACTAGAAGCCAAGGGATGAAGGAGCCTAGGTTATGTTGTCCATAGCTGTCAACCTCCTGACCAGAAAGGGAAAGAGTGGAGAGAGAATTTGGAGGTGCAAATAGAAAATATTCAGCATACCAGAAGAAAGCTGGTGTATCTACATTAACACACACAACATAGACGTCAAAGCCAAAAGCATGACTAGAGATAAAGAGGATGGCTACCTAATAACAAAAGATTCATTTCATCAAGAAATAAAACAATTCTATACTCATATGCTCCTAGCAACATATTCTCATAACACAAAATATAAATAGCCTGAAAATGTATCATATAATGCAAAAAATAAAACCAAGAGAAATTGATAAACCTGTCAATAGAATGAGTAAGAAAATATTCCTTCCTAAGTAATTTATAAATCAAGCTAATCAAAAAAAAAATCGAGAAAGAATTATAGAAGATTTGAAGACAATAAGTAACAAATTTTGTCTCTTGGGCACATAAAGAACATCAAACACAATAAGTAGAAAATGACCATTCTTTTCAAGAACACATGGAACATTTATGGAAATTGATCAGGTGCTGGGCCACAAAGCTAGCCTCAAATGGCAAAGGATTTGGCAACATACAATCCTGAATCTGTGTCCATAATATTATTGAGTTAGAAATTAATAACAAAAAAAATAGAAAAAAAACTCTATGTTTAAAACTTTTTAAACACTCTTCTGAATTCTACATGCAAACATATTTAAAATAGAATAAAATTTGTAGGATGCAACTAGAGCAGTACTTAGAGGGAAATTCATATATTTGAACACTTATTTTCAAAACCAAGGCTAAAATTTGTTGAGCTAAGCACCCAACTGAAAGCATTAGACTGTGTTGACCCTCTGCATTCTACCCCAAATGAGAATTTAAAATTTCTTGTCTCACTTGGAGTAAATATTAATACCAGTCCTATGTGGGCCTACAAAACAGTAATGTTCTTGTGGTTCCCCATGATCTTTCTAGCCATGCTTACTTCAGTCCAGCCTCATGACCTCGTTTTTGTTCCCCTCTTCCAAAAACGTGACCTCAGAGATTTCTTCACAGTTTCTTCCTTACCTCTGCCAAGTCCTTAAGTGTCTCCTTCTCCGTGAGGCCCTGCAACCCTCCTCTCCTCCCTCAATACTCCTTGCTCCCTCTACCTTGGTTTATTTTTCTCCATAGCACACATCACCCATCTAACATGAAACTCCACTAAAATGTAAGCTCCATGAGCACAGGGATTTTTTGTCTTGTTTTGTTGTACTGCCTACTGTATCTTTGACATCTGAAACTAGAGCCTGACACATAGAATGTGATGAATCACTACTTGTTAGATGAACAAATAAAAAATAAAAGCTGAAGTTATGAAGAAACGGCAAATAAACCCAAAGAATAAAGTAAAGGAAATATTAAAAACAGGAACAGAAATGTATAAGAAAGAAAACAAACATACAACAAAGAGAATCAACAAAACTAAAAATAACTTCTTCAAAAAGATGCTAAAATAGACAAATGTTTGTCAAGTCTACACAAGAAAAAAGAAGACCCAGGTAAATAATGTCAGAAATGGAATAGCACATTAAGAGATTAAACAGATTAAGAAGACAGTATAAACAATTTTATGCCAACAAATTTTAAAATTGAGATGAAATATACATTTCTAAAATAAAATAAAACTAAAGCTAATCCAACAAGAACTAGAAACCCTAGAAGATCCTTTATAAACACATTTTTCAGAAAAAAACTGAGCAAAACAAAACTTTCTATGAAGAAAAGATCAGGCCCAGAAAAATTCTTTGAAATTCTTTGAAAAATTCTTTGAAAAATTCTATTACATTTGAAGGAATGGATCATTGAACTCTTGAAAGAAGAAAAGGGGGAAATTCTCCACATCTCATTTTTGGAGACTGGCATACCGTGACAGATGAAGCTGATAAGGACAGTAGAAGACAGAAAAACTGTTACCAAAATAGATGCCAACATCTTACATGAAATACTAATAATTCAAAGCCAGCTGTGCAAGCAAGACAATTTACAATGACCAAATTGGATATATCCCAGGATGCACAGTTGGTTTAACATTAGAAAATTGAATACTGTAATTTGTCATATTAAAATCTGAAAGAAAAACCATATGGCTGTCTCACACAAGTATTAAATGCATATAAAAGCATCTAAGAAAATTCAACTTTCATCCACATCTATAGATAAGTTATTCAAATTAAAAAGTTTATAACAGAAAATATATATTACCTGAAGTCAATGTAATACCAAATGTGTATGACCTTTATCTTTTATGGAACAGTTTGGACCACAGATCAATAAAACAGAAGAGAGACTAGAAATAAACCCATACAGGTCAATGGAGAAAGGATGGGTTATTTTAATAAATACTGCTGGAAATAAATGCAAATAGAAAAAATGAAATTGGATCACCACCTCACACTGTACACAGAAATTAACCCTGGTTCAATTAAAGACTTAAATAATAAAGGCAAAGCTATAAAACATGCAGAAGGCAATACAGAAAATCAGTTTATGACCTTGGATATGGAAATCTTTCTTAAATAAGATACTAAAACTAATAATTATATAGAGAAAAAATGATAAACTTGACTATGCTAAAATTGGGAATTTCTGTGCTTGGGATTTGTATGGATTCTCTCTAAATCCTCCACAGCACCAAGGACAATGTCCACACACACTGTAAATGTCCCTACTACTTTCCAAGGCTGGTTCTTCCAGCAGCATGCCAGATTTCATTCCCTAAGTTTCTCCCTCCAACTCTTACCTTCTTCAGTTTCTATTCCCCGTGGCTTCTTTCCAGCCTTAAGACAATCCCCCCTGCACTATAAGAAAACATTCCCTTGACTTTGGGCCCCTCAGTTGCTGATTTGATTCTCTTGAAAAAGTGCTTTAGGATCTCTGTCTCCATGTTCATTCCTCAACTCCCTGCAGCCTGGCTTCTGCAAAAGTTAGTAATAAAATGAACTCGTGTGTACCCAAAACCTAGGTTAAAAAACAAAACAATAATACTCTTGTGTGACCCACCCTGATTCAATCCCCCTCCTTTCTACCCCCTCACTGCCCCCACTCCCTGATTAGAGTCTACCACCCAGAATTTTATATTAATTACGTCTGTGCTTTTCCTTGCACTTTTACCACTTCTGGATTCCTAAACAATATGTTTTTTCATTTTGTTTTTGATCTTTATATAACAAGAAAATCACTTTCTTGTTAAATTTACTTATTCAAATATACTCAATGTTATGTTTTTGCGATTCATCACATTGATGCATATACTGGTAGTTTACACATTTTCCTTGCTGTATAGTATTCAATTAAGAAAAAACTACTACAAATTCCAAGTACAGGCTAGCCTGCTGCTTCCAGTAAGAGAATGGGACATACATCGAGTAGAGCTACCCCTGGCTTACCCAATCTAGATTAAACAACCCCTAATCACCTGCAAGTTCGTGAGTACATGATTATTGTTTTAAGCCACTGGGTTTTAGGGTGGCTTGTTAGGCAGAATTTTAATGGCTATAGCTAATAGATACAGATATGTAACTAATGGATATAGCTAACATCTCACATTAGATGAGAGACATCTAATTAGATATCTATGTGGAGATCCAAAGAAGGTTGGATATATGGATTTAGAACTCAGAAGAAAGGTCATTTGCAACTCACATATAAGTTTCTAATGCTTCCTCCTTCACCTCAGTCAGGTCATCTTCAACCAGAAGACTTGACTCATTATACCTGTGTTTATTTGGCTTCCATTTTAAAAAATATTTGCACACATTATTTAAGCAAAAGTGAAAATCCCATTATGTGGTGATAATCTCCATTAATATTCTAGTGTATAACTTTGCAGACTTTTTGCATGCAAATATATACACATAACTATGTAGGTTTACACCAATGGAACCAGACACTTCATATTGTCTTATCATTTGATTTTTTTAACTTCACAAGTTCTGCTGAAATATTGTTATATATTAACTCAAATTATACAAACATCAGTAGCATTTCTATATACTAATAACAAACTATCCAAAAAATAAATCAATGAAACAATCCCATTTACAATAGCTACAAAAAAAAAAAAAACTTAGGAATAAATTTAACCACAGAGGTGAAAGACCTGTACACTGAAAACTATAAAACATTTATGAAAGAAATTAAAGAAGACACAAATGAATGGAAAAATATCCCATGTTCATAAGTTGGAAGTATTAATATTGTTAAAATGTCCATAATATCCAAAGCAATCTACAGATTCAATACAATCTCTATCAAAATCCAATGACTCTTTTTTACAGAAATAGAAAAAACAATCCTAAAATTAATATCGAACCACAAAAGACCCTAAATAGCCAAAGAAATCTTGAGCAAGAAGAACAAAGCCAGAAGCATCACACTACCTGACTTCAAAATAAACCACAAAACTATAGTAATTAAAACAGCATGATATTGGCATAAAAATAGATGCATAGACTAATGGAACAGAAAGAGAGCCCAGAAATAAATCCATGCATTCATGATAAACTGATTTTTGGACAAGTTGCCAAGAACACACAATGGAAAAAGGACAGTTTCTTCAATAAGTGGTGCTGGAAAAACTGGATAGCTATATGGAAAGGAATGACGCTAGACCCCTATCTTTCATCACATACAAAAATCAACTCAAAATCCACTAAAGACTTAAATGTAAGACCCCAAACAATAAAACTACTAGTAGAAAACATAGGAGAAACACTAAATAACATTAGACTGGGTAAGGATTTTTGATTTTTTATTGCCAAAAGCACAGGCAATAAAAGCAAAAATAGACAAATAGAATTATGTATGTCTAAGAGATGTCTGCACTCTCATGTTCATTGTAGCACTATTCACAATAGGCAAGATATGGAATAAATCTAAGTATCCATCAACCAATGAATAGATACAGAAAATATGGAATGTATACACAATGGAATACCATTTAGCCTTAAAAAAAGAATGAAATCCTGTCATTTGTGACCACATGGATGAACCTGGAGGACATTATGTTAAGTGAAATAAGCCAGACACAGAAATACTGCATGATCTCACTTATGTGTGGAATCTAAACAAGTTGAACTCATAGAAGCAGAGAGTAGTATGGTGGTTACCAGGGGCAGGGCAGGGGCGGAGACTGGGGAGATTCTGGTGGAAGGATACAAAATGTCAGTTAGACAGAAGAAATAATTTCAAGAGATCCATTGTACAACATAGTGACTATAGCTAATGATGATATATTATATTCTTGAAAAATCACTGAGCAAATAGATTGAAGTGTTCTCATCACAAAAAAAGTGAGAAAATGCATATGTTAATTTGTTTGATTTAGCCATTCCACGATGTATACATATTTCAAAACATCTTTTTGTACATGATAAATAGATACAATTTTTTTGATTTAAAAAAAGAAAATTAAAAAATACTTGGCTTTTGAGTTTCTAAGCAGGCTTTTGAAATCTTTGGCCAAGACAACAATCTTGAAATAAAAGACTTTGATTTTCAAAACCTGGGCTTTTTGAGAGAGAAAAATATTATTTAATACCAAAAGCTTACATTTGAATATCAAAAACTAAAGTCCTAGAGGAATCTATCTTTGACAGGATAGAATTTATTACCATAAATAAGGGGTTGGAAACAGGATGGTTTAAGACTGAGATCACTCTGTCCCCACGCCTCGAGTCAGCAAGAGAACCAGCGAGGGGAGTTAGCTGGTGGAGGTCCAGGCCTGGCTTCAGTGATTCTCAGAGTTGGCCCTGGACCAGCAGCACTTGGGAACTCCTTAGCCATTGGGCCCCACCTCAGACCTACTGAATCAGAAGTTTTGTTTTAAGAAACCCTCTAGGTGATTGCTATACACGCTGAGAACCACTGCTTCCGGCCAGCTTTGGGTGGGTCTGGGAACCAAAGTGACTGCCTGGCTCCCCAGAAGAAAACGCAGAGGGGAGAAGCCTGCAGAAAAGTCTTCTATTTTTGAGATGTGCGGCGGGAGTGCATGGCGATGACCAGAGACCAGGGTTACACCATCTCCGAGGGCGGAGCCTCAAGCCACAGAGAATTATTCCCAGGTTTGGAAACTGACTAGAATTTGCCCGGTTAAATTTCAAAATTGCTTGGAACTGGTGTCTCCTTTCTACCTTCCCTTTTTTCCCTTTGGAATACGAATGTCTATAACTGCTACCCCTGCCTGTCCCACCATCATATTTCGGAAGTGGATAACTTGTTTTCTAGTTTCATAAGTCCATCAATGGAAAGGGAAACAAAATTGCCACTGACCAAATGACATTTTTTTTTCTCAAACACTGAAGTGTCTTCTTAGACATTTCAGATTTAAAGGTAGTACTTCTGAATTTCTTTCTCTACCCTCCCCAGTCTTTTCTCCTTGGGGTCAGAACTTAGTATCCACAAAGGGGCAGTGGAAGAGAGCAGTAATCAGGACCCAGAGAGAAGGATGGGAAATACCCGCTGGTCCCACCCTGCAAACCCCCTCATGCCTCCCATCGGCCGAACCCAACTGAAGCCTGAGTCCTTAAAGGCTTTGAAGGTCAGACTACAGGACGGAGCAGGGAGGAAAATGGAGCCTCAATCTAAAAAGGCGGAGACCAGCCAAGGATGTTTGTCATGGAAAGGGGGAAAGAGGTACTCAAAGCCATCTAATTTTTAAATATTAATAAGTTTTACCTCATGTTAAAACACAGATCAACAGAAGATACCAATGCCATCCACTTTTCAGATAATGAAATTGAGTCTCAGGAAGCACAAATAACTTAGTAAAGATTAATAAAAAAAACAATTAACAAAAATGAGATTCAAACTCACATCTGCTTGACAACAGAGTCTACACTTTTAGACACTTCGCCATACTGCCTCTAACACTTATACTTCAAACGTTGAATTCTCCAACTGCAACGGGACTTGGATATAACCCATTCTCATCTCACTGCTCAAAATATTGTTTTCTAAAACTATGACATATGGACATTTTCATGTAAAACCCTCCATGAGAGAATTATAAACTCTTATATGAGGACAAGCAGTGCGGAAAGTGGTTTATGTTTGGAAATAGTCAACCCAAAATAAGAAATAAAGTAACGTTTGAAAGGGTAGATAGAGTTGCTTGTTTCAGTCCGGGCAAAGCTTCAGTTTCCAGACATCCATGAAGATCAAAACCAGGACTCAGAAGAAGCCAACATTGCTATCGTGTGAAAGCTTAGAAAGCAAGGCTGATTAGGCAGAATTCCACTCTGCAGACTTTATATTCAGCGCTGGGCAAAAGGGAGGGTTCCTTTCTTTCCTTAGCAACCTTTCTGAAAAGGAATGCATTCTGTATCTATTCGACACCAAGGAGAAAGCCTAGTTCAGAAAGCATAACCGCTTTCTTTGTTTCAGTAGATGAACAACAGTTTGTTTTGTTCTGGAAGTTTTTCCTGTTCTCATAATCCAGCAAAAACAAATTAATCCCCGATTCCTTTTTACACTCATGGCAGGTATTTTCATGCATTTCTACATTTCTACATACATTTCAAGATAAATTCAGGCCTTTTTAGATTCCGCAGTGCAGAGGATCCAAGGTATCAAAGTAGAAAGGCATTCGCAGGCCACAGACTAGGAGCCACAGCCTGACAAAGAGCTCAGCGAACTCCTCTACCTGAGTCAAATCTGAAGACTGGGACAGATGAGAAGCCAAGTGCCGGCAATGTTGAAACATTGTATACATTAATGTGTATATATTAAATATGTATTTTTTTACATCAATCATACCTCAATAAAGTGGTTTTAAAAAAGAAGAAAAAGAAGAATAACATGAAACCAAAAGTTAAGATCAAAAATCAAAGTCACTCGTTTGCATAAATTTTCTAAGTTTTCCTTTTTGCAACATCTAAGAGATTCTGTGGCATCATAGAACATGTCTTCAAAGCCTGTAGAAACAGGCCAGGTTTTAATCCAGGCCTTGCTGTTTAGTCCTAGCTGTGTGCCCTGAGCAAATGTCATCTCTCGGAGCCTCAGTTTTGTCCAACTGTAAAACGGAGATCACAATGTCCAGCTCACAGGGTGATCATGAAGATTACATGAGGTCAGGTCTCCAGCTTTCTTTTTTTTTTAACCAACCCAAAGGCTTTACAAATAAAGCTCAATTTCCTCTAAAGTCAACTTTGCCTGAGTCGCTACTGAAAACATATTTGAAGAGGGGTCTAAGAACACCCATGGGGAAAACTGAGATATCAGCACCAAAATACAAATGTTCATTGCAGTTGAGGATGGAAAAAAGTTAGTCTCTTTATTATGTCCTATTTATCCGTCTAGTTTTCCCTTAGATCACACATCCCTGGGGGCCCTTCTACTTCTACAATCCCAACACAAAGCTTAGGAATTGGCGCATCCACAGTGCTCAACAGTATTTGTTGAATGGGTGGATCTCGGGACGGACAAATGAATTATTGCCTTCCTGCCTCTGTCACAGGGCTGTTTTGAGGATCAAATGAGATAATATATATGAAAGTGCTTTGGAAATTATAAAGTATTTCAAAAGTGCTCACTGAAACATCCTGGTTTTCTCTGTCCATTGGAAGAGAGTATAGCAAGTGTTTTTCAAGACAGAAGAGATGGCTGGTGGCTGGACTTTAAGGGAAAGATGTAAAATTTTAAACATAATTATGGAACTTATTACTGCTCGAATGTATATTCGTAGCCATGGTCCTAAATAATTGACAAAAGTAAAGTTATGTTCATAAGCTTCTGCTGTAGAGGGCAAGCTAGCACAAGTTATAGAGAGAAAAGTAAACTTTTTATCAATGGATTGCCTCTCTGATCCAAATTCACTCTTCACTGCTTGCTCTGTGAAAATGAATCTGGCCTTTTAAACGTTTCCTTTGCCAGTGGACAGGATGTTAAGCTTTGTCAGTAGAGGCACTGAGAGAATGCAGGAGGAAGGGGTTTTGCTTTGTTAAACAAAATTTATGGGGGGTCATTGTTGTAGACTGAGCTCCTGCACTACGCCTCAACAGACCAGACCAAACCAGAATGGAGTCACTTGTGCTAGGTGCCATGGAATGAAACCGAACTTAAAAACAGGCCTGTTTTTCCAAAAACCAGGAAATTAACAGCAACCAGTCAAAAGAGGCCTAATCAACCTGAGCTGGCATGATAAGAAAGCCCCCTCTGCTTCAACCCTATAAGGAATATAACTTTGAAATAACCAATCTGCTTTTTCTTCCTTGTCTCTGATTTCCTCAGCCTTTTCTACCCATAGATCTCTCCCTCCCTGCTCAGCTCAGTGGAGCGCCTTTCTATTAATATTTTGCAGATGGGATACTGCCCAGTTCATGAATCACTAAAAAGCCAATTAGATCTTTAAACTCAATTTGTTGAAATTTTATCCTTTGACAGCTTCCTGGTTCCGGGATGCTGTCTTGGAAGGCCCCAGCATCTGGCTCCTGCAGCAGGGGCAGCTATTCCAACATGTAGCTCCTGCAGCACAAACAGTCCCCCAGAGCCCTGTTCCTGCAGTGAATAACAAACTGCAACACCCAGCAGCCAGCTTAGGCGGTTTTGTAGCTGTGTGCCTCCGGTTAGACACCTTCCCATGTACAGCTTCCCCTGGCACTCTAGAAGGCAGATTTCCAGCAAGTTCCACCAGTGAAGCCCACAACAACCTCTCTACCATTCAGGGAGCCATGGCCACACCCTCTCCAACAAGGTCTGAATCTCAGCCCTGGGAGGGGTGGGCTCCTCCTTGGGTACATGGTCTCAGCCCTAGAGGTTGCGGCTGCTTCTTATATCTGCTGTTCTTATATTACTTAGAGATCTCTGTACTTATTAGCAATCCCTCGTTACACAATCCCCTGTTATAGTTAATAATTCTTTATATTAAACTTCCTCTGTTCAAATTGCTGTATAGTTTCTTTCTCTTGATTGGACCCAAACCAATACATCTCTCAATAATGTAATAGGTGTCAGTATATCATTAGCTAAAATAATTGATTATGTAGGATGACTCACTTCCCTTAGCCATGTTGCTGTATTCATTCATGCATTCATTTATTTACCCATTCATTCAACAAATGTTTATTGAACACCTACTATGTTCCTAATTGGAGCTATAAAGTCCTATCCTCAAGGAGCTTACAATCCAAAACAAGATAAAGACAAGTGTGAGAACAAGCATAACTAGTTTGTTGAATAGCGTGAACTATACAGCATACAAAGATGAAACTTTTTTTTCCTAAATACTTTCCCTGATATTCTATGTCACATTGCTCTTTCCCAAAAGAACATCTCAGGCAGCTCTTGTAGCCTTCTGGTCATTTTCAGCTATTAAAATTCCATTTTTAAACTTGGACATAAATGTTGTCTCTTCTCTCCCAGGTCAGGCTTGACCCATGAATGGTGGAGCAGAGGGTGGTATGGTCTGCTTCTGGAACACCTTCTTTCTCTCCCTCCTGTGAGGGAGGGGTGGGGAGGATAAAGAAAGAGAAAAGTATCTCATGTAACTGACGCTTGATCTCTCATGAATCACATGGGGCATGCCCTTTAGAGGACCCTGGGAGGGTTTCTGCACTGCAAAGTAACTAACATGAGAGATCCTATCCCAGCTCAACCTCTTTCAGATGCCCTCTTAGCTCTTGCCCTTGGCAGTGTCTAGACAGCAGCTTCCTGCTGAAGTGCCTTTGCCTGGAGTACACCCCTCTCTCCCTGGATACCAGCAAGCTGCCTCAAGCCCACACTGTCATCTCTCTCCTGTTCTTTTACCTATTCTGGAAGGCCGAGGGTTCACAAGCGAATCCTAATGCACTGTCTTAGCTCTATTCCATCGGAGAAATGGGACTCCAGGCTCCCATTCCTGCAGATGCTTCCAATCCCTGAATATCCTATTCTATGGAGTTGTATCTTCACTTGGCTTGGAGAGGGGGCAACAACCATGGGAAAGGATAGGACAGCCCTCCCCAACCAGGCTGACAACATGTGATTCTAAAAATGAACCCCTTCTATCCTCCTCAGTCTTCATTTAAAACTTGAAACAATGCTTGGTAGTGCATTTCCATGTCAGCTATCCCTCAGTAATCCTGGAGTGGCTATTTGGCCCAATTGCTGGCAGCCTTCCTACTATAAGGAGACTTACTGAGAGACAGCATCACTCTCAGCCCCACATTGGGCCCTCTTGATAGTTTTGGACAGGAAGACCCTCTCAGATTCCTGTTACACAAGTAAACAACCTATTAAAATACTGCATGATTAGCACCACAACAGTGATGCTCTATGGGTGCCTAACCAAGGCTTGAGAAGGTTTTCCTAGAATGAGTGTGATATCTAAGTTGAGTCCTAAAGCACAAGAAGCTTTATCTAAGCACAGAAGTTGCTGAGGAGAGAGAAGAGTTCATGCATAAGTCTGGAGAAGAGTGTGGGTTTTTCCAGGAATTCCAAGTTGCTTCTGCAACAAATATTTACCAGTACCTACCAAGTGCCAGGCACAGCTCTAGGCACTGGAGTAACGGCAGAGAACAAAACATAAGAAAAATCCTGACCCTCACAAGGCTTGCTATGCCAGTGGGAGGAAGGAGGCAAGGCAGGGTTCAGAGAGAGAGGAGGCTGTGGAGAAAGGGGGCCAGATAAGAAGGAGGCTTGAAACCCAGCCAGGAAATTTTGGCTTACCCTGAAGGAATATCGCTGGTGAATTTTAAGCAAAGGAGAGGTATGAGAGATTTACATCAAATTGCTCTGTTCCAAAGCATATTTTCCTTTGTCTTTTTCCATAAAAATCCTCCCAATTCATTTATCAAGGCTAACATAATGCTTTTACCACACCTAGCAAAGGCGGCATACAAACAGGAAGTACAGAAGAACCTCAATTATGAAGAGAGGCACAAAAATCCTAATAATGTTAGAACAGCTTGTTATCGATCTGGAAAAAAATGAGGACAGAACCTTACATTACACATAAGTAAAAACAGATTTCAGGTGAATAAAAGATTTAAATATAAAAATAAAACTATAAAAATACTAGAAGAAAATATAGAAGACGATTTTATAATTCCAGAGTGGGGAAGCCTTTTTAAAATATGACACAAAATATTCAAAGATTTGACTACAAGTCAAAATGTTAAGCATCTACTAGGCAAAAATTACCATAAACAAAATTTCAGATCACAAACTAGGAAAACATATACAATACACATGATAGCAAAATGCCATACATATAAAGCTCTTTCAAATCAACATGGAAAAGATTAACGTCAACAACCCAGTAAAATAAGGGCAAAAGATATGAACAAACATTTCTCAAAGATATACAAATAGACATTATCAAACATATAAAAAACATGTTTCATCTTTAACTTTGGAGTTGCATTGCCTTTTTTAGAAATCACATCAACAAGCTGTATCACACTTTTCTAAAGCTTGTACTAAACCAGATGCTCTAGAATTTTTTTTCATGAATTGCTACCAGACTGGCTTTTCTCCATTGTATGCTGTAGTAATTGCTCTTTTAGAGCTAAATTCCAGGCCCTGCATTTATTTCTGTTACACTCAAATTTCGAAATGATCTTAACAGGTCTGAATTCTGGGCTGAAATGAACAATCAAAATTTCCTGTCTGTCATTCCAGCTTTCAATTCCAGATTATATTTTTATCCCAAGTCATTTTTCTTAAAGATTAACATCTCAGGAACAAAGACAGTAAGCAGATGCAATCAGATCAAAGGAGGAAGGCCCAGCACAATTCATACATGGGAAAGGGCTTCTGTGAAGATGGGAGTGGCCCCAAGAGAAGCCCAAGCTTGGATGCGGTGAAAAAAAGTGAGCAGATTGATTCTGTCTTCTATAGTGGGAAGCAAAAAAAAAAAAAGAGTGAGCAGAGTGGGATGGGAGAGGGGCTGGAGCAACTAATCAAATGCCTGGTGAGGGTAACAGGTAAGGGCAGCCACATGGTTCACCCTACACCACCTGAAGCGGAGAGGTTGGAGGCTTGGAGAAAAGGGACCCCATGGCGCCTGGGGCAGCTAGAGGGACCCAGAAGTAGCATGGGACCTCACCACCAGATAACTGGGTGCTGGCATCACACCAGCACCACATCTTACCTCTCTTCCTTAGAGGAGGTATGACA
Organism: Avahi laniger; assembly: GCA_963575035.1. Lineage (NCBI taxonomy): Eukaryota > Metazoa > Chordata > Mammalia > Primates > Indriidae > Avahi > Avahi laniger. Next base: position 32,273 of record CAUYSK010060287.1, read on the forward strand.
TAAACGAATATGGCATTCACAGACGGGTTGACAGGGAACCCCAAATATCCAGACGAGTACAGAAGCAATAATGTTCTAATATTTGCAGGAAATTAACATCAGGAAACAGGCACTAAACTCAACAAACAGAACTAACACCCAAGGAAACAAAGTTAATGGAACAAACAGAGAGAAACTTTCAAAGAAGTATTAGGAAAAGAATCAATTAGAGATCTCAAGGAAAAATGAAAATAAAATAAACAGCACGATGGATACAGCTGGGGAGCAAATTAATAAGCCAGAAAATTCTTTCAGGATATGGCACAAAAGAGCAAATAAATTAATAATATAAAGGAAAAGTCACATTGTCGTTTCTGCCACATTCTATGGTAAGAAATGAGTGATAGGATCAGCCCAGATTTAAAGGGAGGAGACTAACAAGACGAGGAGGCAGGATTTCGGGGGAACATCCATGTGACAAACTACCACACACGCTCACCCTCCATCCCCGCCTACCACTCTGTGTGTGCCTCTATCACCACCTTTCCTGTGATGGTATAACATGTTTGCTTGTCAGTCTCCCCGTCACACTATGAGTCTCATGAGGGCAAAACTATCTCATTCATCTTCCAAATTTACAGTGGCTGGCTCAGTGTCTAGCACTAAACAGATGTTCACTAAAAGTTTGTGAAATTAGATTACTCCTGTTGCAGTCATTCAGATTACATAGAGTCAGGGTATCTGGCTCTAAAGATAATTCTGGATCATCTGGGCTGTATCTCCCCCAAAATTAAATTAAATGAATTGTTTTCCATCTAAAGATAAACACCAGGAGAACGGAAGTAGAACATATAACTTCCAAGACATTGGGAGGAAGGGGACAAAGAAAACATAATCAATTCCAGAAAAGCCTTTTTTATGCCTCAGTTGAAAATCTACAAATAACATAGATAAACCATTATTAATAATATTGCAGATTTAAATAATGTAAACATCAGATTTGCACTAAAGATATAAAGAGATAATTTCATAGCCAATTTGTGTTTAAACACACACGGCACATTTACAAAAACTATGTATCATGCTACAAAGACCTCAAAACTCAAAAAAAATACCACACAGGTCATATTGTAACACAATTTAAAATTTAAAAAACAAAAAATTGATATTTCCCCACCAAAGAATCTATAAACATTAAAATGTGAAAATCCTCTTTTAAACCTAAATACAACACTAACCACAAAAGAAGTAGCAAAGGTAATCAAGTCTCCTCCCTGGAATTGCATCAGGTCCACATGATTTTACATGTGAATTCTGACAAACCTTCAACGTTATAATTCCCATGTTTTATAAACAAGTCCAGATCACCAATAAAGATGAATAGCTTTTTAATTACTATTGTGAGGTTAGCATAATACTGATATTAAAACCAGAAAAAGAATAAACAAGAAAAAAACATAGGTCAATTTCATGTACGAACATATATGTAGGATATTTATATAGCAGAATATTTACATAATAGAAAAATATGACTTATTCCAGGAATTTAATGTTAGGTTGCATTTAAAAAATTATTATATACTGAATTATATTAGCAGATCAAAGAAAAAATCCATATAAACAGTTCAATATATGATGAAAAATTAGGTGATAAAAGTTAATGCCAAGAGAATCAACTGGTAACAAGGTAATTGCATATAAGATTAATACACAAAAATCCATAGCTCTACTATAAACCAATAATAACGAATTGGGGGAAGGGGGGAAGACATATCCCATTTACAATAATAACAAAAACTATATTATCACTATAATAAGAAATACATAATACCTACCTACATAAAGAAACCTATAAAAATTTAGTATGTCCACTGCATAAAAGGAGTCCTCAAAATATCTTCCTGAATTAATTTATAAATTCAAAGAAATCTCAATTAAAATCCCCAAAAGATTTTCATAGAACAGGACACACTGATTCTAAAATTTATCTGAATAAGAAAATGTCCAAGAATAGACAATTTTGCTTTTAATAAATAACTAAAACAATATAGCATTAAAGCAGGAATAGACAAATGGATAAATGGTACAAAAAAAAATCTTGAACATACTTATATGCGTAACAGAGATTTAGTATACGATTTTTTAAATGTGGTATATTGAATCATTGGGAAAAATGATGAAGTATGCATTAAATAATTTTGACAACTGACTATCAATGTGGAAGAAAGTAATTAGATTTCCTACAATTCACAAAATAAATTCCAGGTGAGTAACTATGTAAGGTAAAAAGAAAAAACTATGAAAAAGTTAGAAGAAAATCTAGAATACAATTTTAAATCCCTTTTAAACAATATTTTTGATAAATTATAAAACCTGGAAATTAAACTATTAATAAATTTGACAACATCAGAATTTAGAATGTCTATACCACAAAAAAATAATTGAGCTTAAAAGGGACAAATTACAGAAACTATTTGTAGTGTTTGTAAGATTAATATCCAAAATACACTAAGCACTTCTACAGATAAATAAAATGAACAACCCAATACAAAATGACAAATGAACAATTCATAGAAATAGAAAAACAAATGAACAATATACATATAAAAATTCATTCAATTTCACTAGCAGTCACTACAATGGAAATTAAATAATAATGATAAACCATTCAAGGCTCATTTGATTAGCAAAATTTGGAAAGTTTTGTATCAGAAGTTCACAAGCATAGGGCAAAACTCTCATCACTTTCCTTTTGGGGAGGGAAATTTGCAAAATGTATTGAAATTTGTTGAGATGTGTTTAGCTCTTGATCCAGCAATTTCACTACTCTGCATCTATACCAGAGAAGCACTGACATATGTCCATCACAGAAGGCAGGAATAGAATAATGACCAGAGCACTGTTTCTGACAGAGAAAACATTGAAAAATCCCCTGTTGCCTCTCCTAACTAATGGAACCAACGGGGGAAATAGCTAAATAAATAAATAAATGCAGCTTTTTAAAAAAATATGAAGTTAAGAGAATAAAGCAATATGCAGAACATATATATTAATACTATATTTTTAAAAGCAAAAATGGAATATTTCTATATGTCTGTATATTATGTATGTAAATGTATTTTTTAAGGGGCTTAACAAAGACATCAAGCTGGTAACAGTATGATTCTAGAGAGATGATCAAGAGTGACTTTAGCTTCATCTGCTTAAATATACTACAATGAGAATATATTCATCCAGTGCTTGTGTAATTTTTTCTAAAAAACTTTTTAAGAAAAAACAACTTTTTAAGAGAAAAATTGAAATAAATTTTACTTAAATAAGTAAAAACATTTCAGGTACAAGGATAGAGTTCTGTGACACACTGCCAGAAACTTCCTATAGATTGGCCCATAAACATTTTCATATGATGATACCTAATTTGAGCCAGACATGTCAACATTCTCTTATTCTTTATATTTTATTCAGGAAGATTCTAGAATCATAGACTGGGAAGAAGAAGGAGAAGACAAAGAAAATATTCAGGTGGGAAAAGAACCATTATGCACCAGGCATTACTCTAGGAAACTTCCATAAATTATTGACACTAATCCTTACAACAGCTCCAACAGATGGGCATTATTTTTTACTTTCTACAACTGAGAAAATGAAATCCAAAAAGGTAAAGTAACTTATCTAAAATCAGTTTTCAAGCGGCCCATTGGAGATTATTCAAATCCAGTTCTTTGATTCCAAAGCCTATTCCACTTCTCCAAAATAGTCTACTTCCCTCTCCACCCCAAGAATGAATATTCTTAGTTAAGTTGCCCCAGCCCAGTGCATCTAATCTGGGTGGAGAGATGTCCAGCTGCATGGACATAGCGATGTGCCTTCCAGATCTCCCTTCAGGGAAGGACTTTTTGCCCAGCTGCTGGAAGTGCCTCAGCTATCAGCCGCTGTGGGGATTGCCTTGGCTACAGAGATAGGAATTATGGAGAAGAAGACTAAGCTTGAGCTATTGTCACTGGTTTGCCACACTAGAAAGCAGAGTCTGGATGGAGTTTAGTGGGCAGGATGTACATTAGAGAGTACCCTTGGGATCAACACTTGTGGAAAGGAGAGAGGAAGGGATCAGGCTGAGGGAGAAACCAAGCCTGTGATGCAGGTCCTGCAACAGCCTCGGCCAATCCCATGGTGAGCACTGGAGCTACGACGGCCCATCAGAGTTGCCCCAGGCAGGGTGGACATTGCCAGGCTTTTATATCCCTGCCTCCATCACCACCAAGGAAGGGTGTAACCTTGATCTGAGACAGTCCATGAAGGGCTGACAACTAAGGCTGTCTGCCACAGAAGCTGGGACAACAAGTCCTTCCCTGAAGAAGAATTTCAGTGGCACATCACCATGTGCAGCACATACTGAAATTCAAGAACTTTGACAGAAAGTCTATATAAGGAACAATTAGATCTCAGGGTCCTACCCTCCCTGACCCCTGCAGGGAAAAAAGTTCTAGGGAAGCTCCTGATTCTGAAAGACCAGGCATAGTGGAAAGTTGTGGGTGAGGTGCTGGATTAAAAGCAGTGGGCTGAGTGAAAGTCTGCCTCCTGGATGCTGAGAACCCCTTCTGCCTCCCGTTCCAGCCAAGCTCCCAGAAATCCCACAGCCAAGCTGGAGAACCCCAGGCAGGGGATAGGAAAGTGTTCGTCAGAAGATATTGAGCAATCCCAAAGAAAAAATGTCCAAATACTAAAATCTCAGAATCTCCCAGTGAAAAAGCCAGTGCTCCACCCAATCACTCCGTATGGAGGCCACCGATGAGCAAACCCCATCCACAGAGCTGCCAATCATTTTCTCAGAGCCTCAGGCTTCATTCTAACAGATTGCTGGCTCGAGATTACCTGGCATTAAAGAAATCCTTGAGGCTGGGTGGGTGTAGTGACTCACATCTGTAATCCCAGCACTTTGAGAGGCCAAGAAGGGAGGATCACTGGAGCCCAGGAGTTCAAGACCAGTCTAGACAATATGGCAATACCCTATCTCTATGAAAAATAATAATAATAATTTTATAAAAAGAGAGAGAGCCTTGAACATAAAATACAGAGAGTAATGGAAAAAATACAAAAAGGAAAAAGAAGAAACTGAGCTATGTAGGACATCCAAAAAGGTAACTTGTGAAAAAAAAACAAAAAGCTTAAAATCAAGAGACACTGTCACATCCATGAATCAAAAACACGCTGCAATTTTTTCAAAAAGCAACAAAAAACAAGAAAGAGGAAGAGCTCTTGGAAACTAAAACTATGGTGGTCATAATTTAAAAACCATTAAGAGAGTTAGAAAAGTAAAGATCTCCCTGATGACAGATAGAAAGAAAGGAAATAAAATGAGTAAAAAGGACAAAAAAGTAAGAATTAGAGGCTCAATCTATGAGGTTCACTATCCAAATAATTGAAGGTCTAGAAATGAAGACTGGAGAAATGTAGAAGGAAGAAATAAAAAAAAATAAGAACACTCACAGAACTGGAGCAGGCGAATCTTTGCCTAGAGAATGGCCTCTGAGAACCAGGCACGGCAGACGAATAAAGATACACCCCGCAATCACTGTGGGCTTTCAGAACACCAGGAATAAGAGATCATAAAATCTTCTACGGAGAAATGAAGGAAGACAGCTAAGGCACAGATCCAGGAAACGGGACCCAGCAGAGTAGAGGAGGGAAAGCTTCCAGGATGGAGAGAAGCCACCGGAGGCCAGCATGCTCGGAGAGCAGAGTCCAGACCTGAGCAGAAGCGGGAGGAGCCCAGGAGGGAAGTCTAGGAGAAGAGGGGAGTGAGACTGGTAGATTCTCTGCTGAAAGGTACGGGATAAATTAGCAATAGGTGCAAAGAAAACAAAGCAAATGTTGAAGCAATTAACAACTCTGGAAAAAATAATATGAAAGGAATTCTAATTTTACTGCAGCACTTGGTTTAGCAGTAAACACTCTATACACCCAAACAATATTTACGTAAGCGTAATCATGTAAACACTGAATATTACTATAACTACAGAAACATTGACTAGAAGGTATTTGGGAGACTGAGGAAAGCAAGTAGCTGGATGACAGGGTGGAGTGGGAGTCTTGTAGGAGGGCTAAATGCTCATCTACCATAATTGGAAATCAATCAATTAATCAATAAAAAATATCTAACCTGGATGGATCAGGAGACAAATGTATTTAGGAATGTATTTAGGAATGTCTAATTTAGCAACTGCTACATGAATAGAAAATGGATCCCTCCCAGGAACAGGATTAAGGGGTTGGGGAGGGCAGGGAACTTTTTTTATTTTAAGCCTTTGTGTCCTATTTGACTTTTTTTAACTTTGGTAATGAAATAAATTTAATTTTCAATAATAAACAGAATAGAGAGGGAGCTCTTTATTAGGAGAAAAGTACCACTGCCGCAGTTCAGCCTCACAAAGCCTATCATGTAGCATCAGTTCAAACTAATTGTGAACTGTTCTTTTTCTGAGCTGGCTCGAAAATCAACATCTTCCCTTTAAAACAAAGCCCAGCCTCAGAGTAATTAACCGCTGTGCTGGCACACACTTGTATTCAAGGGACTCCTTTAGGTTCAGTCTCAAATAAATTAACGCCATTCTCTGTTGCACTGGAATGTCATGTATTTCATCATTCACAATTACTTGGTTTGCCTTCTCTGGACAAAGATTTACTCTCTGCCTCTCAATATACTCACAGAAATTTACTCCCACCCTGCAAACAAGAGGAAAGGAAGCAATTTATCAGCCCATGAGAAGCCTCAGGTGAAGACCTCCTCTGTCTAAACCACACTTTGATTAACACAAAGCTGACAGGCTGGATGGGCAAGTGAGCTGGTGTTTTCTGGGCTCCACTTTTAGAGGAAATCTCGGGGTATATCACACACAGATACATACACAAGAAGAGCTGATATTAGGGACAGAATTCCAAACAGCCACACTCAGCACAAATCCTGAGGTTAGTGCACATGGACACTTCTTATGCGCCGACCCGCAGCACTCAATCCTCCCTTCATTTCAGGCTTTCCTGGGCTTCGGCTCACCTCTCACTGACAGCGCCTTGCCTCCAACACGTGCTGGGACTTCTCCAACACTCCAGACCGCAGAGGTTTCACCAAGCCCTCACACAGACAGTTACCTAGCCCCAAGCAAGTCTCAACTAATGGGGCCAGGAGTTGATGGACAAATACTTCTCCCAGTCAATCCTCCTGTAGAGAATTCTGAGAGGCGTTCTGGTCGGAGTGCTCCAGGCAGGATCAAGCCCCAGTTGTTCTCGATGTTAACCTCATTATTGCACCCTTTTCCTTCTTCCCTTGCTCTCTCTGGCCCTCATCAGTGCAACCTGGCAGTTCCTCCAAAATAAACGACCTGCATCAAGTCTTTGTCTCAAGGCTAAGCTTTCAGAAATCATAGAAGCTAAGATCTAGGGAGACCAAATGCCCCAGCTCACCCGGGACACTGGCAGTGCCTCACCTCAAGCATGCACGGGGACTTCAACTCTCCAGACCACAGGGGTTTCATCGAGCACTCACACGGGGGAGTTACCAGGCCCCAGGCAAGCCTCAACTCATGTAGCTGGCAGCTGATAAATAAATACTCTCCCAGTCTTAAATCTCCAGGATCTCCCAGGACATGGAACGTTCCTGGGACATGGCAGTGGGGAAAGTCCCAGGAAAACCGGAATGAGTTCAGCCTAGTAATACAGTGAATCTTTGTCCAGACTCTGACATCTCTGATGTTAATACCTGAGCTTAAGAATTGTTCTTACCAATTATTTATTCATTCATCAATTCACTCAGTATTTATATTGGATCATACTCTGTGCCAATCACTGAGAATGAAAGATTAATAAGACATATCTTAGAGTTCTGTTGGTCTGGAGGAGGAACAAATACTTAAACAATCGCAGTATGTTGCGACACATGCTATGACCGTGTAATGCATAAGGCTTCCCGGGGCACAGAAAGAAGACCTAGCTCTGCGCTGGGGGTGGCAGAAGAATGCAGAAGTGATTGGCGGGAGAAGTCACAGAAGAATGAGGGGAAGATTGCCAGACAAGAGGGGAGGCACTGCCAAGCCCCTTGGGTATTTTTATGATTTATATATTTTCATGAGTCTTCCCTGCTAAGATAAGAAAATGAACTCAAGGATATCGGCAGGACTTTTCAACTGCAAGCTTTTGGCACGGAAACAGTCTGGGGTAAACCTGGAGTGAATCAGGAAATTCACTTATCCACAAAACCCCTTCACTATGCATGAAGCCAAGACTGCTGGTAATATCCTTTTAAGCACAACAGATTGGAAATTCCCGAGGAAACAACAGGAGATTTCCCCATGTGAAAGCCTGAAACTCCCTGGAGTATATAATCATCACCTCTGGGAGTAACCTCAGAATCAGACAGAATTTCTACAGCAGCAAATATATCCAGGCTAAAGACGATTGGCAGGAAGCATGGGAAGAGAGAGCTGCAGGAAAAGAGAAGGAAATGGTGCTAGGAAAGGAGGAGAAAAGATTATTTTAAAAAATAATTACCACCTGATCCAGCAGTCCCACTGCTGGGTATATATTCCAAAAAAATGAAATCAGTATGTTTTGATTTCACGGGGTTATCTGCAGCCCATATTCTTGCCGCAATAGGCAAGATACGTAATGAACCTAAGTGTCCGGCAACTGAGGGATAGATAAAGAAAATGTGGATTATACACACAATGGAATGCTATTTGGCCTTAAAAAAGAATGAAATCCTGTCATTGTGGGCAACGTGAATAAGCCTGGAGGACATTATGTTAAGTGAAATAAGCCAGACAGAGAAAGACAAATACTGCATGACCTCACTTACGTGTGGAATCTAAAAAAGTTGAACTCATAGAAGCAGAGAGCAGCATGGTGGTTACCAGGGGCGGGGCGGGGTGGAGACTGGGGAGATGCTGGTGGAAGGACACAAAATGTCAGCTAGACAGGAGGAATAAGTTCAAGAGAGCCACTGTACGACATAGTGACTATCGTTAATGATGATGTATTATATTCTTGAAAATCACTGAGAAGAGATTTAAGTATTCTCAACACAAAAAAACAAGTATGTGAGGTAATGCGTATGTTAATTAGATTAACTTAGCCATTCCACGATGTATGCATATTTAAAACAGCATGTTTTACATGATAAATATATAGTTTTTACCTGTCGATTTAAATAAATAAATAAAATATCAAAAATTGGATGAAGATGGCAAAGTGAACATAAGTGCTACCCTATGTCACACCCCAAATCCCTTTAAAATGACAGAAAAAAACTTAATTTTAAATAATACGATTGTATTTTATTTTATTTTTTGTAATGACGGGATCTCACTCTGTTGCCCAGGCTGATTTCAAACTCCTGTCCTCAAGTGATCCTCCCCACCTCTGCCTCCCAAAGTGTGGGATTACAGGCATGAGCCACTAAGCCCAACCTGGCAGAATTTTTTAAGTCTGATAATAACAAGTGCTGGAGAGCATGTGGCACAACTGGAACTTGACAATACAAGGGAAGCAGAGAAGTCTTTGGCATTAACTAATAAAATCAGAGCTGTATGTCTCCTGTGACCTACAAGCTCCTCTCCTGAGTATATATCCTAGAGAAATTCTTACACCTGTGCACCAGGAGGCACATGTAAGAATGTTTACAGGCCAGCTGCCCTGGCTCACGCCTGTAATCCCAGCACTTTGGGAGGCCAAGGTGGGAGGATCACTTAAGGCCAGAAGTTCAACACCAGCCTGGGCAACATAATGAGACCCCCATCTCTACAAAAAATAGAAATTAGCTGGGCATAGTGGAACACACCTGTAGTCCTAGCTATCTGGCAGGCTGAGGTGGGAGGATCACTTGAGGCCAGGAGTTTGAGATTACAGTGAGGTATGATCGTGCCACTGCACTCCAGCCTGCGGAACAGAGCAAGACCTCATCTCTAAAAAAAAAAAAAAAGAATGTTCGAAACATCATTGTTAATAATAGCCAAAAATCAAAAATAAAAGAAACAAACTAAAATGCCCATCAATGATAAAATGGATATATTACTGTATTCAAACCATGTAAACCTACAGAACAGTAAAAGTGAAAGAATTATACTTACATGCATCATTTTGAATTCACCTCACACAGATAATTTGAATAGAAAAAAAGCAACTCATAGAAAAACACATTATAAATACATATAAAATTAGAAACATAAATATAAAACACATTATATCAGGGTGAAATATTACCAAAAAGTAAAAGTTTAAATGAAAGCAAAGGAATCATTAACACAAAATTCAAGAGGGTATATTCAAGTGGGCTCAAAGATATCAGTAATGTTCTAGCTCTTAAATTGGGTAATGGACATAGAATATTTATTTTGCCATTATAGATGCTCCTCTACTTGCAGTGGGGTTACACCTTGATACACCCATCATAAATTGAAAAAATCATTAAGTTAAAGATGGGCATTTTGTATATGTGATGAGATGGGAAAACACAAAACACAGTAGGCAAAGCAGGCTGGCGACACAGTGCATACACCAGAGTATTGGTTGTTTACCCTGGTGATTGAGTGGCTGACTGGGAGCTGTGGCTGCTGCTGCCACACATACCCCACCCTCCTGTCTTGAGAGATTATCATAACGCATATTGCTAGCAGGGGAAAATATCAAAATTCGAAATTCAAAGTACTATTTCTACTGAATGTATCACAATCACTTTCACACCATGTAAAGTTGAAAAACTGTAAGTCAAACCATCACAAGTCAGAGAATGTCTGTATTATGAAAACTGTATCCAAACATTATAACATATCTCATATTTTTGGATGGGCATGGTGGCTCACACTTACAGTCCCGGTTTAGTCAGGAGAATCGCTTGAACCCAGGAGTTTGGGGCTACAGTGAGCTATGATCATACCACTGCACTCCAGCCTAGGAGACAGAACAAGACCCTCTCTTAAAAAACAATAACAAAAAAAAGACTCATTTTTTTAAAAAAAGAAATTCTCTATAGAAATAAGAGCAGTTTTTAGAATTCTGAATCAACATATATAAATAAGATAGAGGGAGGTCTAGTGACAATTATCAAGGTAATAAATTGAGGACATACTTTTGAAAGAGCTGAGCCAGAAAGACTGCACCTTGCCCTTTGAGTGTGCTGAGCAGTTAATGGATATAGCCCCAAGATTAATCTCTATAAATGAGGAGGGCTCCTGGAATCCCTATTGGTGTGAAAGAGAAGTGCCGAAGTCAGGGGTGACTCTAATGAGTCAGGTGAGAGTCTGAGATTCAGAGAAGCAAAGCCTTGCATTTGAAAATTTACACCCCCCCCCCGGGAGTAGCCAAATATGCCGTACACTGACCACACAGCATGTCCAGTCATATGAGCCCCCCCAACCCTTTCCCATCCCCTCCCCTGCCATCACCAGAAACAGCCTTTCATAACACAGCCTACACTTCATTGAGCTTGAAAAATCAAACGTTTTAAGTCTGGACTTAACTATAAATATGAACAAAAAACCAGGAATCCCCAAATATTTGAGAAAAATCAGCTCTATGAAAGAAATACCAAACAAGAAATCAAAGAACTAACCTCCAAGGAAATAAAGAAAAGTCTAATAAGTATAATTAACATTATATTCAGAAAGATCCAATAGGATATTAATCATTTAAAAACTGTGTAATATAAAATATTATATTACATTTATATTTTAATAGATTAAGTAACACAAAAATCACAGCTTGAATTAGCAGCTGAAATAGTAATATCAAACTGAGAGATTTTCCCAGAACCCAGGGCAAATGGAGAAAAAAAATTGAAAGTAGGTAAGAAAAATTAAGAAATACGTATCTGGAATTTCTAACAGCCATCTAATAAGGAATTTAGAAGATAAGAATGGATACAATGGAGGGGAGCTTTAAGGCATTCAAAAGAAAATTACCCAAAGCCGAAAAAAGACAAACTTCATTTGAAAGACTCCATCATCAAGTGTTGAAGTGGCATAATGAAAACAACCCACACGTTCACCACATCCTGGGGAAATTTCAGAACAAGGAAAAAGAGAAAAATTCTGAAAGCATGAGAGAAACAAAACAAAACAAAATAAAGAAAAGGATTCCAGGTAGACATATGTGTCATCCAGTTTTATTATTATCTATAAAATAAATAATATGAATTTTTCTCTATCTGAACAAGTCTGAAAGAATACACACAGAGAATTGTACATAGGCCTAAGAGGTCCAAGAAACGTGGGACTGTACCAACAAAGAAAGGACTGGCCTGGCCCTAGTGGGCATACCCTATTAGAAGGCATAAAAATTTCTAATTGTGTGTTATAAGTTTATGGGTCAGCCAACATTTCTAAGAGGAGAGTTAACTGTTCACATTCGATTCCCTTCCTCCTTTGAAATGGAAATTTCAAATGATGGTTCTGAGATAAATATTAAACACAAAGAAGAAAATAGTAAACTAAGGTGGAACATCTAAAGGAAAAACTGATAATCTGTCACAAGATTAGAGATAAAACAAAAGAAAAGAAAGGCCAAACTGAAAATGAGAGACATGGGGATAAAAGGAAGAGGTAGCAGAGAAGAAGTTGAAAACAGGCCAGTTGTGGAGAGGAGGGACAGTGTCACTCCATTATATACACTAAGTCTCACCACATCAGGAAATATACACCATGCTGCGCTTGGCTTCCATGACCCCCACTATTGTTAAACATTGTATGGATGGAAATGATAGACAATTAAATAAGACAAGAAAAAATATATAATGTATAAATACCAGAAATAAAAAAGCAATGATAGAAAATCTAGAAGAAGAACCCTAGAAAGCAACCTAGCAAATCCAACGTAACAATTAAAAAACTATGAAAATAATAGAATTCAGCAATTTAGCCAAACAAAGGAACAAATAGAACAAACAAAACAACATAAAAATAGACAAGCACTTTCTTACTTACCATTAATAAGCAATTATAAATCGTCATTTTTTAAATTCCATTTACTATAGCAACAAAAATTATAAAATGTCTAAGAATATACTTGAAAAGAAATGTACAAGACTGATAGGAATAAAACTATAAATACTTACTCCAGAACATAAAAGGTTGCCTATATAAAGGGAGAAACATTCCATGTCCTTGGATGTGAAGGGTCATTATTATGAAGAAATTATTTCTCTCCCAAATTAATCCATACATTCTCAATGTGAACTAAATCAAAATCCCAGCATGATTTCATAATTAAACTTGACAAATTGCTTGTAAGTTTGCTTTGTATGAAAAAATGTTTGAGGATAGTCAAGATATGTTTTAAAAAGAAGAACAGTAAGTAGGATTAGATTCAGTAGATAATAAAAGGTTTTTTAAGGTACGTCATTGGTGCAATAATAGACAACAAAAGAAATTAAAGAGACCAGGAAATTTTAAAAGAGATTCATTATGGATCAGAATACATTCAGATAAAATGGTAAAACCAATAGAGAAAGGAAGAAAGGAAGGATTATTTGATAACTGTTTTGGGGATAATTGGATACTCATTTAGAAAACATTTACGCTATGTCCCTACCTTACACAAATGCTTATTGAGGATCTAGTGATAAGCACAAAAAGAAGGAGACATTCCTGTCTTTATGGCACTAACAGGTGAAAAAATAAATATTAAAACAAAGCCCTACACAGATCAATAGAAATTACTACTGTGGCACAGGCTACCAAAAAATGCCACTTACTGCTAGGAGAATTCAAAAAAGTGGGAACTAGTTTAGGAAGTCAGGAAAGGCTGCCCTGAAACTGATTGCATTGAGTTCTGAGGTCTGAAAACAAAATAAGGACTTGCTCACCTAAGAGTTGGAAGGCAACACACCTCGCAAAGACACAGCTGTACAAAAGCTTATGGAGGAGGGATGTATACGGCCCTTGAGGAAGCAGAGGAAGACTAGTACGGCTGGCACTCAGAAAAGGGAAGGGTGCATGATGCAAAATGAGCCTGGAAGTGCAGGTTGAGGCCAGGCCATGAAAGGCCTTGGGGGCCAGGTTAAAGGCTCCAGTCCCATCCTAAGAGCTATGGAATCCATTTAGAGTCTTTGCCAGGGGAATGACCAGAGGAGACTTTGGTTTTGAAAAGATCAACTCTGACTGCAAGGTAGGAAACTGGATTGACCAAGAGGCTGTACTAGACAAGGGGGTAACAGAATGTGGGCAGTAGACACAGTCCACACAAAAGATATCGGTGGTGGCAACAAAAACAGAAAGAGATGGGCCAATTACAAATGTACTTGGAAGTTAAAATGTATAGAAGTGAATAGTGGATTGGAGACTGAGGGCGAGAGCACAGGAGGTGTCAAGAATGGCTGGATGGTGATACTGAGATAAAGAGCACAGGACCCATTTGGAGACGGTGAAATGACAAATTCAGGCTTGGACATGTCAAGTTTCTGGCGTCTTTGAGATACGCAAATGGAGCTATCAAGTAGGCAATACAGAACCTTAGGGAAAATATTCACATATCAGTTTTTTAATGGAGCATGGAATGGGGTACTAGCAACTGCTGTAACAAATAAACCTCGCAGTTTTACTGACTTAGCAGCACCGAAGTTGTTTTCTCAGGTTTTCTCCTTGCGGTCTGCACCGCCCCTAGGGCCTAGTCACCCGTATTCAGGCAGAAGTGGAAAAAGGGAGTGGAGAACACACGCCTTAACCACCTTAGCCAGGAAGCGGCACACATTACACATACACATCACTTCTCACCATGTTTTCTTGGTGAGAACCATTCACATGCAAGGGAGCTGAGACAGTGCCTAGCTGAGCAACTGCCTCCCCGTGTAGCATTGCCAGACAAAATGCAGGACACCTAGGTAAATTTCAGCTTCAGCAAATAATGAATAGGTTTTTAATATAAGTATGTCCCAAATATTATATTTGAAATTCAAATTTAGCTGGGTGTCTTGTTTTTTATGTTTGTTTGTTTGCTAAATCTGGCAACCCTATCCCAGGGCTAGCCCTATCTGTGGCAGGAAAGCATGTATGTTGATGGATAGGTAGTTAATTCTGCCACAGGACAGAGATGACTGAGAGCTGACTTCCACATACTTCCCGTACAGGCCATGGGTGCAGTCAGCAGGATGTGCAGGACCTTGTTCTTGAGTTTGGGAGATCAGGGAAGAAGACTTTTTAGAAGTAAAGGATGAATGAGGATCACTCTTGATCCTTAAGGTGAAAAAATTAGAACCTGGCACAATTCCATGTACTTTATCCATTTAGTCAAGGAGTATTTATTGAGCACCTACTATGTTCTAAGTGCCATGTTAGGGGCTGAAGATGCTGAGATATGACAATTCCTGCCCTCCAGAAGCTCACAGTCGTGTGAATGTAGGGCAGGGAAGGAGCACTTGCTCAAACTGGCAGGAACTGAAAGGATTCCCAGGAGAGACCGTGGCTGAACTGAGCGTTAGGAGTCAGGCAGGTAGGCGCCAACCAAATGAAGGTGTAGATTGCTATGTCTCTCCATAGGGTAGGAAGTGGCACAGGACACACTCTCTCCTTATGCACATTTAGAAAACTGGGCAAAATGTATGAAACATTTGACCGCAGGCAGAACAGGACTGTGACTCCTGGGAGAAGGGAAACGAACAAGGGGAGCCTCCCACAATCTCCCTGGTTTCCTTCCAGGAGGCAATCTGTACACCTTGGCGTGGGGAGGGGAACCCAGACAGGGCCCAGAGACACACTGAGCTGAGGAGACAAAGATAGAGACTTGGGGAGCGTGACAGTTCACTTTATAAAGTGTCAACTTGACTGAGTTAAGGGATGCCCAGACAGCTGGTGAAACATTTCTCGGTGTGTCTGTGAGAGTGTTTCTAGAAGAGACCAGCATTAGAATCAGTAGACTGAGTAAATCAGATCTACTCACCAATGTAGGGGGAAAAGGGGGCCCATCCAATCTAGTGAGCACCCAGATAGAACAAAAAGATGGGCCGGGCACGGTGGCTCACATCTGTAATCCTGGCACTCTGGGAGGCCAAGGTGGGTGAATCGTTTGAGCTCAGGAGTTCGAGACCAGCCTGAGCAAGAGCGAGAACCCGTCTCTACCAAAAATAGAAAGAAATTAATTGGACAGCTAAAAAATATATAGAAAAAATTAGCTGGGCATGGTGATGCGTGCCTGCAGTCCCAGCTACCCAGGAGGATGAGGCAAGAGGATCACTTGAGCCCAAGAGTTTGAGGTTGCTGTGAGCTAGGCTGACGCCACGGCACTCTAGTCCGGGCAACAGAGTGAGAGTCTGTCTCAAAAAAAAAAAAAGATGAAAGAAGGGCAATTTCTCTCTCTCCCTCTCTCTCTGTCTTTGTCCTTGAGATGGTACTGCCATCTTTTCCTGCCCTTGGACATCAGAGCTCCTGGTTCTTGGATTTCTGGGCTCTGGGACTTACACCAGCACCCCATCCCACCCCCAGGCCTGGACTGGGAGTCACAAAATTGTCATTCATGGTTCCCAGGCCTTTGGACTCAAACTGAATTACACCACCAGCTTTCCTGGTTCTCTGGCTTGGAGACAGCATACCACGGGACTTCTTGACCTCCATAATTGTGAGCCAATTACCATAATAAATATCCTCTTATATATCTCTATACATCCTATTGGTTCTGTCTCTCTAGAGAACCCTGACTAATACTGGGAGGCTGAGGCAGCTGAAATTTATAGGTCAGAGTACCAAAGAGTAGGAAGCTATGCAGAGAAAGTTTTCCAGAATCTGCATAAGATTCTTCTCAAGTATTTTTTTTTTTTTTTTTTTTTTTTGAGACCCAGAGTCTCATTCTGTGACCCTGAGTAGAGTACAATGGCATCCTCATAGCTCACTGCAACCTCAAACTCCTGGGCTCAAGCGATCCTTCTGCCTCAGCCTCCCAAGTTGCTGGGACTACAAGTGAGCGCCACCATGGCTGGTTAATTTTTCTATTTTTGGTAGAGACAGCGTCTCGCTCTTTTTTTTTTGAGACAGAGTCTCACTCTGTTGCCTGGGCTAGAGTGCTGTGGTGTCAGCCTAGCTCACAGCAACCTCAAACTCCTGGGCTCAAGTGATCCTCCTGTCTCAGCCTCCTGGGTAGCTGAGACAGGCATGCACCATCATGTCCGGCTAATTTTTTCTATATATTTTTAGTTTTCCAATTAATTTCTTTCTGTTTTTCAGTAGAGATGGGGTCTCGCTCTTGCTCAGGCTGGTCTCAAACTCCTGAGCTCAAATGATCCAAACTCCTTAGCTCAAGTGATCCTCCCACCTTGGCTTCCCAGAGTGCTAGGATTACAGGCGTGAGCCACCATGCCCGGCCTCAAGTCTTTGACTGAATGCTAATCTGCACAGACTTAGGGTAAAGCTCCATGAAGCCAAAGGAAAGGACAACTTCCAGATAGCTATAAGCTGAACAACTCCCAAAGCCTCTTTAGGGCTGAGAGATGTTTTAGTTCCCCTCAGCCAGAATAGAGAGGATTCATTAATACAAGGGCACTTAGAGAGACTCCAGAGTGTCACACCTTCATAGTAGAATAAAGGCAGAACTAACAAAGCTGAAAAACACGCCTAGAAAGGATCGAGCTGATCTGCAAGCGAGTTTACCACCTACCAAAACAAACCTCAACATTGCTTAGACAACAAAATCCCAACCCTCCACAAAATAGCATTTATAATGTCAACATCCAATTTAAAAATTATTAGACGTGTAAAGAATCAGGAAAGTAAGACCCACTCCCAGGAGAAAAATTAATCAATAGAAACAGACTCAGAAATAACAGAGATAATGGAATTACCAAGTGAAGGTGTGTGGGAAGGTGACAGAATTGCAAGCCAAGAGAGTAGTTGGAATACACAGGCCTCTGCATAACTCAGCTGGAGAGTGTCCAGTTCCTTCTGGTGAGACTAGGTTGTGCAGGACAGACACCCGCTATCATCAGAGGGGTTGGGTGACGTGAGGCAAAGGCAGTGGTAAGCTCTTCTGGAGAAATCTAGAAGACTAATGCAGGTCTTGCTGACTGACAAAGAGAATGGCTGCCTTCCTCCTCTCTAAGCAGAATTTGAGTGTCTCTGTCTAGTCACAGCTTTCTCACTTATTTATAAGATGAACTAGAATTAAATATTTGCATTTTTGAAGAAAAGAAAGGAAGCTCAGCTTTAATGAGCATTTACTATGCATCAGACACTATACAAGACACCTTCACATACCTTATACCAGCCTTGAGAGACAGGTATTTGCCTCCTTAGAAATGTAAACAGGTCCCAAAATTAAGGAATTTGCCACATAAAGTCAGTTTGAACTGAGATCTGTGAAATTCAATAAAACAAACCATTTTGAAGTCTTCTTGTGTAGGGCGGTCCTTGCAGTCAAGCACACTCGTGTCCAAATTCCACTCAGCTGCTTGCTAGCTGTTTGCCTTTGGAAAGTTCCAAACCTCTTCCAAACTCGGTTTCTACATATGTTGAGTGAGGAGAGTAAATCTTACCTTGTACAGTCACAGGGAAGGTTAAGTGGAAAGTCTAGGAATGCAAAGAACCGGGAATAGAACCAGGCACATGGCAGATGTTTAAAAATATTTGCACACTCTGTCCTCCTCCTCCTCCATTCATTAAATATCTGATTCTGACCACATATAACTGTAGGAGGGCGAATAATCAAAGCCAGAACCAAATCAAATAGAAAAAAATTAACACATAAATCAGGGGTTCTCAAAGTGAGCTCTTGGACCAGGAATGTCAGCATCTCATGACCTAACCCTAGAACAACTAAATCAGAACTTCTGAGAGTGGGGGCCTAAGGAGCCTTGGCATGATTTTGATGCACATTAACATTTTCGAACCATTTGTATGATAGTTCTTCTATTGTATTATTATTGTTGTTATTATTATTATTTTAGACACAGAGTCTTGCTCTGTTGCCCAGACTGGAATACAGTGGCCCAGGCTGGAGTGCAGTGGCAGGATCATAGATCATTGCAACCTAGACCTCCTAGGCTCAAGCTGTCTTCCTCCCTAGTAACTGGGACTACAGGCGTGTGCCACCATGCCAGTTAATTACTTTTATTTTTATTTTTTGTAGACATGAGGTCTTGCTATGTTGTCCAGTCTGGTCTCAAACCCCTGGCCTCAAGCAATTCTCCCACATCAGCCTCCCAAAGTGCTAGAATTACAGGCATGAGCCACCGAGCCAGGCCTATTGCATTGATTTAAATCAAATATTGCATAGACTGTGGCTAGGTCCTAATAATCAATCTAATAATTGCTCATCCTTTATTGATGCATAATAAGTGTACATAGTTTCAGGGTACTTATGATAATTTAACAAATTCATATAATTTATAAAGATCAAATCAGTGTACTTGGGATATCCATAACCTTAAATATTTGTCATTCCTTATGCTAGAAACATTTGAATTATTCTCTTCTAGCTATTCTGAAATGTACAATAGATTACTGTAAACTACAGTCACCCTATTGATGTATCTAACACTAGGTCTTATTTCTTTCATCAAACCATATATTTGGGCATGTGCCTGTAGTCCCAGCTTCTCAGGAGGCTGAGGCAAGAGGATTGCTTGAGCCCAGGAGTTTGAGATTGCAGTGAACTGTGATTATGCCACCACACTCCAGCCTGGGCAACATAGTAAGACCTTCTCTCTAAAAACAAACAAACAAACAAAACTCTGTATATTTGTACCTGTTAATCAGCTTCTCCTCATTCTCCCCTCCCTTTCTTGACCTCTGGTAACCACCAATCTACTCTCTATCTTCAAAAGAGCCACTTTTTAGCTCTACATATGAGTGAGAACATACAATATTTTTCTTTCCCTGCTTGGTTTATTTCACTCAACATAATGACCTCCAGTTCTATCCATGTTGCTATAAATGACAGGATTTCATTCTTTCTTAATGGCTGGATAATATTTCATTGTGTATATGTTCATCCATTTGTATTTTATAGATTGTTTTCAGATTACTTTAACGTATTCTGATTAAATCTCTCTCTGGGAAAGAGTAAACCAAGTGAAATGGTGTTACATTAAAAACCTTATCAGAAAAAGACTATATAAGCTATTGGCTTGATATAGAAAGATTAATGCAGAGAAGTTCTTGAGGAAAGGCATTTTAATGGACAAGTGGAGAAAGTAGAGCCTAAATTGAGAGCATCGTCCTTAATTCCAATAACAGGTTAGCACAAATGTGACACTTCAAAAATCCAACCATTTTCATAGTAAATACTTTTTTCTTTTAATTTGGCTGCTTCTACCTATTCCAGCCCCTTTAACTAAAACTTAATCCCTAATTCAGCTGTTTCCTATTTTCCTAACTTGAAATTTGGGGAAACAATGAAGCAATTATGAGTTAGAAATTAGGCACTTGTCATTAGGTGCAAACGTTTATGTGAAGACCTGAAACTATTGAAAGTTACAAAACAAGAACTGGATGTAGGTTGGGCAGCTGAAACCAATTATGCAGATTTGGCATCTAAAGAAAATGGTACATCTGAATACTTGGAATGAGTCCCAATTATATTCCAGTTGTTTTCATTTTTTCCACTTGCTTCAACACTCCTCCACATGCCTCTCCCAAGGCTGTACTCTTCCATCCTTGCTTGCAGATGATTTCAGTTGTTTTCTATTTTCTTAATCTTCTCTTTTATCTTTGATGCTTTTCTTTCCTTCCTCATTTCATGATTTTTTTTTTTAAACAAGGCACTCACATGCCTCTGTTTGATGCTTCTACAGATGCGGGGATTTTTCTTCCTGTCCTTGAAGCGACAGCTTGTCTTTCCCCTCAAGTGTCTTTGTCGCAATGCCTGATAAACTGTTTATTTTTCCTAACAGCTTTCCTTTTTAGCCTGAAAAACAAACATTAACCAAAAACGTTCTTGTTGCGCTAAATCATCACTTTCCGTGCAATCCCTGGTGCTGGAGCGCCGCCTGCTGAGTAAATGGGAATTAGCGGCTCATAATGCCTTTGGTTTAGCCGCGGATAACATAATTGGATTTAGGTGGCCATTTTCTCATCAACAGATTCTTCAGAAACGACTGGTATAACGTTCTTGATATTGTTCCTCCTCAACCATTTCCATCCTGATGAAATCACTCTACATTATATCTAAGAACTGTGCCACGGTATAAAGAACTACATTTGTTAACCAGAAATTTATCAAAATGCCCTGCTTAGAATAGGTGTTCAATTAATACTTGCAAATAGAAGTTAATTAATATTCTGTGAGCACATTTGTCAAACTGTATTTTAATTTACTTCTCAATAACCGTAAAGCTCCTTGAGGGGAAAACAAACCAAAAAAATAGTATGTATTTCACCCTTGGACCATAGCACTTAGCTAAATTTGCATAATAGGTATTCAAAATATAGTTGAAAAATTAATGCTAAAACTTAATTCCTTTATATGATCCTAAATATTTAATAGTCATCATTTTTAGCATCTATTAATTGCTAAGAACTGTTCTAAGTATTCAACGTTTTATTTAATCTGTAAAACCTGCCCATTTTACAGATATGGAAACAAACTCAGGGAGGTTAAATATCTACCCAAGATCATTAAGCCAAAAATGCATCCAGATCTGATTCTGAAACCCACGTCCTTTCCGCTCTACCAGCTACCACTCACAAATCCAAAGCCATGACTAGGATTATAAAATATTCCTTTAGCCAGGTGCAGTGGTACATGCCTGCAGTCCCAACTACTTGGGAGGCTGAGACAGGATGGATTCCTTGAACCTAGGGGTTAGAGTCCAGCCTGGGCAACATAGCAAGACCCATCTCTAAATGAAATTTTTAAAAATAAAATATTCCCTGTAAGGGACATTAGAAACAACTGCCCCACTTCCATCACATACATACAGCTTCCCTCTCAATAAATATAGTGACACACCCACACTCATATACACAAACACAGAATCGCCAACAAGTGGGACAGGAACTTTCTCTGAACCAGCCAATGATATGGAACATGTGACCGCGCCATAGAGAGCCCAGATGATTCAGAGAAGGCCTTTCATATATTGAAGCCAGCTTTCTATAGTTTTTATAACCTTTATCTATAATTTCCAATTCTTCTGAGACACTACAAGGTTTAATCACTTTTCCACTGTGAGTCCTTCAGATATCTGAAATGTGCTATCATATCCCCTCAAATATTCAAAATAGTAATACACCTCAATAAATATAAATCAATACAGCAGAAAGCCTTATTTTGTGCATGACTTATATAGCAAATGGCAGTCCTAGCCTCTAACAGGGTTATAAGGTGATGCTATTCTGCATGGCACTGTTATATCTTGCCATAATCCATAGGATATTCTGTACTCCACAAGTTTTATTTTCTAGTAGTTACATTTTCAAGTGAGCTAACTGGATGTCCCTATTCTATAGCTGAGATACCAAAGCAAAACAAAACATATATGTGTACATATACGTGTATATACAGTTGTCCCTCAGCATCGGGGGATTGGTTCCAAGATTGCCCATGGATACCAAAACCCTTGCATACTCAAGTTCTGCAGTCGGCCCTGCAGAACCATAGATAGGAAAGGTCAGCTCTCTATATTTTTGAGTTTTGCATCCCAAGAATAACCATATTTTTCTATCCACATGTGGTTGCAAATGAGGAATCTGCCAATATAAAGGGTCAATCATATTTATCAAAAAAAATTTGCAGACAAGTGGACTCTTGCAGTTCAAACCCCTGTTATTCAAAGGTCAATTATGTGTGTGTGTATGTATGTATGTGTCTGTCACACAAAAGCAAATACCACGGTAAGTTTTTGCCACAACAATTTTTGGAAAAATCTTCTTACCAGCTGATAACTTGCCATCCCAATTGAACTCAAAACTGTCACTTTTGGGGCTTCTCTATTACTCTGACACATTCTTGGCACCTGGTTTCTCAGAAACTTACATTTTCCACAGTAGTCTGGGACATTTTCCTGCTAGTGGCCCTTACACAGGGTAAGAAATGCGCTGACAAAAATTACAAACCCAGGTGTGGTAGATGAGAGAAATGGCCACCAATTCTTTCTCTCATTGTATACCCTGGTGATGTGACATTGTAATTCCTTCCATCAAGAAGTGGAGTCTTTTTCTCCACCTGTTGAATCTGGCCTGGCTTTGAGATTTTCTTTGACAAAAGCATGAGTTCTAAACCTACACCTCAAGAGGTCCCATGTGCTTCCTCTCTCATGATTGGAACCCTGAGATGCCATGAGAATGAGCCCAAACTAGCATGCGGAAGGTTGAACAATCTCATGGAGAAAGACTCAGTCATCCCAGCTGAATCCATTATCAGTCAACCCAGCCAAACCACCAGCTGACTAGAAACACATGAGCTAGCCCAGCCAAGATCACCCAAGCCCAACATAGGCCAAAGCTCTTCCCAGCTAAGCCCAGCCCAAATTGAAGACTGACCTTCAGAATCATGAACCAGGTCACCATAAATAGCTATGGTGCTATATGAACCTATAACATCACCTACAGTATATCGTAGTCAAAAATAATTAACTTGAATCTCATCAAGCCTTTAGATCTAATTTTCAGTATAAAGGAAATATAGAAGGTAGAGGAAAAAGCTAACTTCTGTTTTGAGATGAGGCAGGTATACATAAATACTCATATATGCACATTCCACACACACACCAATTTACACTCTTACTTTAGTGTGTTAATGTAGAGAATGCTTTCAGAATTTTGTTGGACATTTTTCCAGCACTTCTTACCTGTACCTAAAACCAAAATAAGTCTCAAAAACTTTTTTAAAAGGATCAAACCAGTGTCCCAGCACTGCTAATAGTGTTTGCAGTGTTCTGTCGACAGAAGATATGACATTGCCTTTTGTGGAGCCCAAAGAAGGTTGAATTCTAGCCACTTTAGAATCCGTGATGAAGATTTATCTATATGCAGTCTCTGAATTGATCACTTCTCAGTTAAATCTTTTTTAAGACCATTTTAAGTTTCTGGAGCCAGCCATACAGTCTCTATGATTCACTCAGAGTCAGGAAAAACCATCAGACTGACCATTTTTCATCTCAAAGTTTTTACTCTCATTGACAAAAGAAAGGATTTATTATCGACTTCTGCAAGATGCAGATAATAAATCAGCCTTAGGGGTCTGAACTAGAAATGGATAGCTATGACAGGAGTTTGGGTTCATCTGGGGTCTGGAATGGCTTGGGTTTTTGAAATTCTTTTTAACTAATATTATACATTTTTAAAACCCAAAACATATTTTCTTAAAGTTTTTCTCCTTCATTTCTAAACTCAAGTGTATGATCAAGGAAAATGGAATGCATGTGTTGCTGAATATATTTACACTCCATTCGTTACAGTGCATTACGTTATACAACACGGACTTCTCTTTTGTAAGAGTTATTTCAAGGCCAAATGATCCTGAGGCTAGAATTTTAGAGACCTTTCTTCTCTCAGCCCCTCGAAGTGTCCTAAAATTTGCAAATCATGCTCTTGACTCCTCACCTGGGATGTCAGGTTTCTAAAAGTTTTAATATTCATATAATAGAAAGATTAGTAAAGCAGGTCCTTCCCCTCTCTCTTTTGTTCTTGATTCTAACAGTTCTGGATAAACAGAATGACTTGGTGTCTTTAGGAAGAAACAGTCAGTACAATCTCTCAGCAACCAAGTGGAACAGGATAATATTGGAGAATTCCATAGCAAGGAACTAAAAGGCACAGTATGAATACAAGGTGCTACCAGCCTCTTCACAGAGCTCTTTCCAAAATATTATCTCCTGTTACCGCAGCACCCCCAGAAAGCAGGTGGAGAATTCGTAATGGTAGTGCTGGAAAAAACCCA
>CAUYSK010060288.1:0-16381 GCA_963575035.1 Avahi laniger
TGGGAAGGCCGAGGCAATTAGAATTTGCAGGGCACACTATCTGAAAAGAAAGAGCTACCAAAAGGGGGTTTAGAGATCTCATATTGATCTGGTTGAGTTTGAGCTAAATATCAATTTGTATATGCATAGGGTAAAACTTCATAAAGCCAGACAAAGAGAGCAATTACCAGGAATGTGTAAGACTAAAAATTCCAAGAACTCAAAGTTGTTCGAGTTCCCTCCAGAGTGGTAAGAACTCATTGACTGCAAGGGACGTTCTGTAAAAAATTCCACGGCCGGGCGCGGTGGCTCACGCCTGTAATCCTAGCACTCTGGGAGGCTGAGGCGGGCGGATTGTTTGAGCTCAGGAGTTCGAAACCAGCCTGAGCAAGAGGAAGACTCTGTCTCTACTAAAAATAGAAGGAAATTAATCGGACAACTAAAAATATATAGAAAAAATTAGCCGGGCATGGTGGCGCATGCCTGTAGTCCCAGCTACTCGGGAGGCTGAGGCAGAAGGATCTCTTGAGTCCAGGAATCTAAGGTTGCTGTGAGCTAGGCTGACGCCACAGAACTCTAGCCCAGGAAAAAAGAGTGAGACTCTGTCTAAAAAAAAAAAAAAAAAAAAAAAAATCAAATTGGCAGACTGTAGCCTGTGGACCAGCTGCTTGGTTTTGTAAATAAAGTTTTATTAAAACCAGGGCCAGGATTAGTGTGAGGTGAGTGAGAAAGGGTCACACAAGTGCAAGGAGGGAGGCTTATCTTTATTTAAAGTCTTGACATTTTTTTCATCATGGGTTTTATTTTTCACTGATTTTTTATTTTTTGAAATACCACATTGTATCATTTAATTATATTACTGAGTTTTTTGACATCCCATTAAGTTTTGTAGAAGAGGCAAGTGAGGGATTCGCCTCACCCTTGTCCTGGCTCTGCCAACCCCATATAAAGGCTCATACTTTCCAGTGAACATGAGTAGCTTTTATAGTCAAAAACATAAATATTAGTTTAAGTTTTTAAAAATGTTTATAAACAACCAAAAATAAACCCAAGAATTGTGAATATGTTTTGCTCAGCAGTACAGAGAGAAAGGCACCCAACTTTAACATCTATTAATAAAAAGATGAAGATTCAATTCCTTATTTTCCTTACTTATGCAGTGAGTACTCAGCAAGGCACATGGATTAATAACAGCAGGAGAGCCATTTTTAGATAAAACTGATGATGCTTTCATGGAAAGGTTTCAGAGAGATTAAAATTGTATAAGACATAATGCTTTCTGACTGTTTAAATATGTTATGATCATAATTTTATTTTGTGACTTCTGCAACACAGAGAAAAGATTTTTCTTATTTACTAGGTTACCAACTGAAAGAACCAGGTAGCTTTAATTTCTTCATTCATCTAATAAACTCAAGTTCTTATGCTTACGCATGAAGGAACTTAGAGATCCATTAACAAACGTTCTTAAGAGGGCATATGGTTGGGGCTTGATTATCAGAATAAACATCTGTAGATTTTCCAAGTTAACAAGAAATGTTTTCTTTTTCTTGGTCTTTCCTCACCATACCCCATCACTATGCCTTATGTTTTAAAGGTTGGTTTGCAGCCTCTATGAATAACATTATGGATGAATGGATTTGGCAGGGCCTGTGAGCTACTGAGTCACATCCTAGTTGAGCTTTTATATCAGAGATGTGTCTATCTCAGTTTCCCTATTTGAGATTTGCAAATTGCTAATGTAAAATGCTGTCATTGGAATATCCAATATCTGGAAATCGATTTTTCCAGATATTGCCAATATGATCCAGATGTCTACACAAGATTATTGGTGAGAAAGACACCTAGGTGTGTTCCATGTACAAACCCAGCCCCAAAATATTTGCCTGACTGTTCAGTTGTAATTTCTGTCATCTGCCTGGATGATGGCTGGCATGAGAGGAGACAGCTAGCCTGGCAATCTGGGTTTTTCACAAGGCAGCTGGGCAGAGGTCTGAGGGACCATCCAGATGCACGCAAGGCCCCGAGGCTGAGAACTGGCACATGTCCCCTCCACCCCATTCTGTTGGCCAAAGCAGGTCACCAGATCATCCAGAACAAGGGGAAGGGAACCTACAAAGTCACTGTTGCAATGGGACATGGATACCAGGAGGAGAATAATTGCAGCTGTTTTGCAAACAAACTACCACAATTAGTTAACAAAGATGGAAATCCCACTCAATTACATATAATAAAGTGGCACTTTTTAATGAAGTTATTATGGGAAAGGAGAGGGAGTAAAGATCTAAGGGAGAGAATCACTGTGTTGGTAAAACTACTTGCAAATCCAAAATGGCGATTGTTTGATGAGAACGTGGAGAAATTGAAGCAGATCACCTTCCCATTTGTCAGGGATGATAATGATTGACTTGCCCTGTTCTCCATGTTTATAGAAAACTGAAATTCTTGGCCAAAGCTTCTGAGAGATTCCTAATTCATTCAGAAGCAGAAATTCCGACCTGGCTACCTGCTATCTCCGAGTTTAGATCGCTAATTGCTCCAGTTGTAGACTGTTATCATTTTATATTCCCGTATATATTTACCGAGTGCCTGTAGGGATCCAGAGATTTTACATATGTCATCGTATCTAATTTGATAATCAAACAACCCTCTGATATAACTGTCACCCACAATTTACATGTGTAGGTCCTGAGGCTTAGAGCCTTCCAGTAACTAGCTAGAGGCCACAGAACTAATAATTGGTGGAGCCAGAACTCTTTAAAATACTTCCCATTATTCTGCATTGTCATCCCATAGTTTTACCCTTTTGACTTATACCCTGTTTGTTTTTAATACTTAATATCAGAAATACAAATGTCAAAATTGAATTCATTGGGAAATAGTTATTCCATTACCAAAGCACAAACAAAATACAGATTCCCGTAGGTCCCCCAGGATGTTTAAATGCTTATTTGTGAATTTGCAATTCAACAGAGAGAGCAGGTAAAAAGAAAGTATTAGGCTCATTTGCCACATGAATATCCATTGGCAATAACAACAAATTCAATTTACTAAAATTGGATTTCCCACAAAACAACTGAAGAACGTATGTGTTGGCTATAAGGGGGCTCACTTGGAGAAAATACCTATCCTCGCTCAACTCAGTGCTCTCCAACGGTCTCAGAGTCTGTGCCTGTGCAGAGGTGAACAACTTTATGTTCCAACCTGGCCCATAGCCTCAAGCCTGCAGGGATGGGGGCCAGACAGTCCTGTGTATGGACCCCAACTTTGCCAGGTACTGCATCTGAGGCCTTGGGCCATTTATTCACCTCACTGAGCCTCTCTTTCCCAAGCAGTAAAATGGAATTGAGGATGTTTATGGAGCTATAAATATTAAATGAGTAATGCATTTATATCAAGTTGTGCAAATGCTATTGATTTGTCTCTCACTGTACATTTTTCAAGAGAAGCTAACACAAAGTAAAGCGCAGCAAGCAAACCACCCCATGGTACAAGCTGACTTTACTCGTTTATTGTTCTTTTGCTTTTGTGTATTGCGCACCTATCTCCTCCCACTGCATATTTATAAAACAACATGTGATGGACGATGACATTCGAGAGACACGGGTCCTAACCTCAGCTCACTGACTACCCCGTGCAGTGGCTTCATCACTTTGAACTTCACTTCCTTCTAGCTGTGAAACAAAGATGCCCAGGAGATACTAATTCTCCTAAAGCTATGAGACAGCCATGTAGGAGCACCACGCACGGTGCCTGCGACTTCTTGGTGCCCTTGTTTTATTCCCTTTGGAATTTGCAAGGAGGTGCTCCCACTTCCAAAATGTCCAGTCGCGTAAAAAAGGAGGCTTTTTTCTTTCCTCTCACTCGTTTATTCTGGATTTTTCTGCTGCCCCTTTGTGTATTTTTCAAGGTGAGTACAATCACAGATGTAAACCACCCTCGAGGCTACCAGAGCGGACAGAGGAGCAACATTTAGAACAAATACAGTCAGGTGAGATGGGTGCCTGAAGCCCAGAGCAGACCTTCGGCACCCTGCCCAGTCTCTGCCCACTGAATAGAGCTGGACCATCTGCAGTGACATTCAGATCTTTTTCCTGAAGAGCTCGAACTAATTGAGGACTTGTCAGCGTGTGTAAAACGCTTTGTGCTGCCTTCTGCTCCGTTCTTCGCCTCTGCCAGAACCCGTCTCTGTGGCACCAGGCTGTCAACTGGACAGACTGGATAGGAAGTCCTTCTGGAATTCCTCCTTCCTGTCAGTGGGCGATAATATGTGCCCTTTGAAATCTCTTCTGGATTCCAAAGGGTGAGTATCCAGAAGCATTAACTCAGTGATTCTTAACCTTTTTAGGGTCATTGATGGAAGCTGTGGACATTCTTCCTCTTGCACCTTAAAAACTCATAGACACAGAAAACTTGACACACAGTTTCAGAAATTTCACAAACTTCCTCCCCACCAAAATTCAGGCTATAGACCCCAAAGTAAGAACCCTACCACTAAACAAAGCTTGTATTTATAAATATCTGTGTGGTCAGCATTGTCCACCAATAAGCTAATACCAAACAACAGTCAGCAAATGAGTACTTGTGTCTAGAGCAACTTTTCTTTAATAAACTAAAAGATTTTTGTTGCTCTACTCTCATGGGTTGGTAACAAAGTAGGGAAGGGTCTATGCTTATGGAGCTATAAATATTAAATAAATAATACTACCCCACGAGCTGGCTTCACTTGTTTATTATTCTTTTGCTTTTATGTATTCCACACCTATTCTCATCAGTCTAAGCAAATAAAATGGATACTTTGTTTTACATACACTTAAAAGCCAGCCTTGGAAACAAAAGTATAAACACAAATAAAATCAATCATGTTGTCAAAAAAAAAAAAAAGCCATCAGTAGGAGGTTTTAACCTGCTAAGGCAACATGTTACCTATTATGTACATATGAAATGTATGCATGCACACGCACTGTTTTGCTTATGTTGGAGAATGCCTGTGTCCTTAGAAAATAAACACATGAAATGTCTAAGGATTGAGATACCATGACATCTGCAGCTTACTTTAAAATTATTCAGAAAAAAATTATAAATATAGACATATATTGATAAAGCAAATACGGAAAATGTTAACAATGAATTAAGTGGTAAAAATATAGCTGTTCTGAACTTTTCCTATGTTTGAAATTTTTCATTATAAAAACCTGGAGAATGAACACATACATATTATTTTGAGAGAAATGTCAACATAAGCATTCACTTTGGCACTAGATTTATCAATTGGCAGACATCATTTTCCTATAGGTCCAGGATATTTTTCATTGTAATTTAGAATCCCGTCCAAAGATGTTCAATGTTACTATAACAAATAGTAAACTTGCAGTGATGATTCATGCAACATTATATGGTTATTATCAGCATTTAAGATGCTCTCTGGGCAATAAGCTTGTATTGTGGGACCTGCTATAAAACAAAGTGTGTAGAACAATCTAAAGAAGTTTCCATTGGCTAAAGCCAAGATTTCAGAGTCAACACTAATTAGAGGGGAAAAAAGCTTTCTCTATGGGATATTTCTTGTGTCATTTTCCCCTATTCTGCAACAGATTTTTTACTCCAACACTGAAAATAGTGCTGAATATTTGAGTGCTGACTATACTATCAGTACCTCCTGACTCCATTTGACAGTAATGCAGTTAGGATTTCCAGAGTACATCTTTTCCATTTCTGTTACTGTGAGGCTACATCTGCTTTCAATAGCACACAATTTCCGTTGTACTATTGACAGATAACAGATAAGATATGGCCTAGGAGACCACAGCTGCCGTCTGGAACCAGAATTTGTATTTTAAGCCTGACCCTCCAAAATCATCAGTCCATTAACACTTCATCAGCAAAAATGGAGTCCTTACTTAATGGAAGATCTCAATTTCATCTCTATTTTTCTGTTTTACACTTTATAAGATTAGATAAATCTTGTTTTTACAAGATTAGAAGGATGAATGACATTGAAAACATAGTTTATTTTTTTAATCCTGTACTTTCCATTCAAAGCAAGGTTAATAATTAAAGCTTTTGGTTTTCTTATATAGTTCTATGAAGATTAGATGGCTTCCATTTTCTGAATAAATTTTGTTCTGTCCTGCATGGACGATGAATTCAAAGTGTGTTTTATGTTTGCTTGGGAAATGCAAACAGAGTCATACCTTGGATCAGGCAAGTAGAGTCATAAAGAGCGTGTGGTTTCAAGTTAGACTGCCTGCATTTCAATCCCACTACCTTCCATATTACCAGGATTACTTTGGACAAGTTAGTCAACCTCACTCAGTCTTTACCCCTGATCTTTAAAATGAGTATAATAACAATTGAACATCCACAGGCGAAAAATGGACCATAACCAAAATCCATAGCTTATATAAAAATTAACTCAAAATAGATTGCAGTGATAAATATAAAACATAAAACTATAAAATTTCTAGAAAAAATAAGAGAAAATCTTCAGGATCTGGGACTAGGCAAGGAGTTCTTAAATTTGATAGCTAAAGCTGACCGACAAAAGGAAAAATTGGTAAATTGGACCTCATCAAATTTTAAAACCTTTGCTCTGTCAGAGACCAGGTTTAGGGAATGTAAGGACAAATTGCAGATGGAGAGAAAATATTTGCAAACCACATATCTGACAAAGGACTTGTCTCTGCAACATACGACAAAATGTAATGTTAAAAAGACAATCCAATTAGAAAATGTGATCAAGATATGCACAAACATTTCACTAGAGAGAATAAAATGGCAAATAAACATGTGAAAAGATGTTCAGCATCATAAGTCATTAGAGAAATTCACACTAGTACACCAATGAGATATCTCTGTGCTATTAGAATAGCTAAAATCCAAGACGGTGATAATATCAAATGCTGACAAGAATGCAGAAAAATGTGATCATGCACACATTGCTGTTGGGAATGTAAAATGGTACGACACTCTGGAAAATAGTTTGGTCGTTCCTTTTCAAACTAAAAATTGTCTTATCATATGACCCAGCAATCGTACTCTTGGACATATATCCCAGATAAATGATGCTTATGTTTATGCAGAAACTAGTATGTTAACATTCATAGCAGCTTTATTGATGATAGCCCCAAACTGGAAACTATCCAATGTCTTTCAATGGGTGGGTGATTAAACAAATTGTGATATGTCCATACCATGGAATACTACTAAACAATAGAAAGGAACAATGGATACATACAATCACTTGGATGAACCTCAAGGAAATTATATTCAGTGGAAAAAGCGAACCCGAAAAGTATACGTACTACATCATTCCACTTATATAACATTCACAAAATAATTAAAGAGATGGATAGCAGATTAGTGGTTGCTAGGGGTTAGGGATGAGGGGAGGGGATAGGTGTAGACATAAAGGAATTTCACAAGGGAGTCATGTGGTGATGGTACAGTTAAGTAGCTTTATGGCAGTGGTGGTTACATGAAGCTACATGTATGATTAAATTGCATAGAGTTATACACACACCATACAGAAGAACAAATAAGTATATATATAGTTGGTGAAATCCGAATGAGATCCATAGATTATACCAATGTTTGCTTGCTATTTTTGATATGTACTGTAGTTATGCAAGGTGGCATCATTGCTGGAGGCTGGGTAAAGGGTGCACAGGACCACACTGTACTTTTTTTTTTTTTGCAACTACCTGTATCTATAATTATTTCAAAATAAAAAGTAGTTTTGAATGTTTCCTAATAATGTCTGCCAACTAGGATTATGAATGAGCATTTAGCACAGTATCTTGAGTGTAGTTAGTGCTCATAAAAATCAGCGAGGATTTTATATATTAACTGCTGCTCTTGCTACTTAATTGTTGCTGTTGCTGCTTAACTGGAAGAACATTTCTTAGAAGAGAGATTTTGACTAGAATATAAGCTCCGTGAAACCAGGGATTTGGACTGTTTTGTTCACTGTTGTATCCCTGTACTTAGAACAACGTAACACGTATAAGGTGCTCATTAAACATGTGATGAAGAATGAATGAGTGATTTTGAAGATGCCATGAAGGTGGATATTTGGCAAATGGAACAAGAGGGAATGATGTAGTAAAATCCAGGGTAAGGCACAGATAAAATGGCTAAAATGTCAATTTGCCTAGACACCTATGAGAGCAAATGATGATGGGGGAGAAGGGGGAGTCAGCTGAGAATATGTTGAGGATGAGTTTGAATCTCCTTACCATCCCTTAAATTGCGTCGGTCTTAGGAACAGGGTTCCCCAACCTATGGTGAGTTATATAATTATTTTACTATATATTATAATGTAATAATCATTGAAATAAAGTGCACGATAAATGTAATGTGCTTGAATCATCCCAAAACCATCCCCCTGTCTCCCCGGTCCATGGAAAAATTGTCTGCCATGAAAATGGTCCCTGATGCCAAAAAGGTTGGGGACACTGCTTAGGAAGATAATTGAGAAGGTAACTGACCTCATGTCCAGCCCCATTGGTGGGTCAGGCTCCTACTCCTTACCACGTACTCTACTTTTCCCAAGCACCCAGGCATATCATGGCCTATGCCCAGTGAAACTGTTTCTTACTATCATCTTCTCCACTTCACTACATGGCCACCCTATTCCATTCAACCGTTCTACCAGCCAAAAGAGATGCCTACTGCCACACTCACCTTAGCCATTAGTATTACAGATCCAGTTGGGCCTCCGAAAGGAAGACTGGCTCTCTCAAGTTAAAGAACCCATACAATAGCGTCTGGGCACAGGGCCCCGGGGACTAAGCCAAAGAAGTTTTAATGATACCACTCCGTATTAGTAAAATAGTTTCTGCTGTGACCTAAGCCCCAACTCTGGATCCAGGGACCTTAATTGTTTTTTGCCTCATAGCGAGTTTCCTGCCTATTTGAGCATCCTCTTTCCTTGCAAAGCTCTAGTCCCACCACTTATAATTAGCGGTCAAAAGATCAATGCTTGCCAAGTATCCGTGGAGTGCCAGTACACTGCTAGGCAGAATATGAAATGTAAAGATGTGTAATATATAAGGCACCCTTCCTCAGGAAGCTGACAGTTCCAAACAGAGTGGGCAAAATGGCAAACACAAGCAACCAGGAAAGTTGTGAAGTGCTGACTCTAACTAGAACAGGAGTTCAAAGGAGAGAAGTTTCATATTGCTGCATTTCCACAGGTGTGAGGAAAATAGTGACCTGGTCAGAATGCACACCCCAGATACCTGGGAGGAGAATGGTTCGTGGAGCAGAGGGTCGCTGGCAGTATCAGATGCCAGGAGGAAAATCACACAGCTCAGTATTGGTCTGAGAAGAAGCCATTTGCCTCCAGCCTCATTATAGATGAACATATGGGCTCATTAATAAAATATAAGCTCTGATTTAACTTGTTTATTATTAAACATGCATTTACTGAGCATCTAGCACCAGTATGCTAGGTACAATGGAATAATATAAAATTAAATAGGTGTGGTCTCTGCCCTCAGAAGGGTGCTCAGTAGTGGAAAAGAGAGAGAAGAGACAAATAACACGAAAGACTGAACCAGGGAGGCAATGTGGGGACACGCAGTGTGAACAGAACGTGGAAGTAGCCAAGCAGTGTTCAGAACGAGCGCGGCTGTGTCCCACTTTTGTGACTCATCTCCGCAACATAAATGGTTTCAGCTTCCTCTTGGCCTCTCCTGGGAACAGAGGAGCAGATCACAGGGTGAGACCGAGTCTCACCGTCAGTGCATTCTTCCCAGAGAAGGTTACATGCTTGATATCTGTGCCCTTCATTGCTTTCCCCAGGTGTACTTACATTCACATTTATATTATTTAATATTTAAATTGGGTTTACCTGATATTCATTTGTTTCCTAGAAATTCCAAAACTACAGTGAGCAAATCTGGCATCTATATTTTTCTGCCTGCGTGGAAAGTGTGTCAGGGTCCTATTGGAATCAGGTGCTGATATGGTGCCAATGAAATTTCTACGATCAGAAGTTAAAACGTGATGGAGAATCAATCTGTTGTATTAATGAGATTAAACTGTTTGTATCTAGAAGACCATAAACATGAAAAGATATCAAGATCATTGTGTTATATTCAAATTGTAATCTTCTGTTCTCTTTGGAGTTCAGGGTTTCTCAATTTTTAAAAAAATCAGGTCTTTGAAAGTTTTTTTTAAGAAATTGGCAAAAAACCTTGGTTACAAATAATATTATCAAAAATTAAATTATACTTTCAGTTTTATCAATTTCAAGATGTGCTTTAAATATGTAGTGCCCTTTGCTCATTGAATTTTGCTATATATTGAATTTTTATGGACACAATCATGTTCGTTATTTTTTTAGTCTTTGCTATATTCTCTTTAAACAAGAATCCATGCTAAATCCAGGATTAATAAATTAATCATAAAGTATTACTAAAAAATTGATGGTTATATCACAGTTAATCCACTTAAGTATACCCTTAAAGATAACTCCCAATTTTAAGTGATCTAACTACTACCTACCCTTTCTGTCTAGTTAATTTTGTGATAATAGTGTCTTCTGGAATGCAAGCTCCGTAAGGACAGAGATTTTTGCTAGTTTTGGTCACACCTAAATGCCGAGAACCTAGAA
Source organism: Avahi laniger (assembly GCA_963575035.1). Lineage (NCBI taxonomy): Eukaryota > Metazoa > Chordata > Mammalia > Primates > Indriidae > Avahi > Avahi laniger. The sequence goes on from CAUYSK010060288.1 coordinate 10,601, forward strand.
GGATGCCTGGCATATAGTAAGTGTACAATAAATGTTATCAGTAAATATTGTTAAATTAATGAATGAACAGATTTTCTTTATTCAAAACTTACTAGTCAGACTCTTCTGTTGATGCTTCAAACACTGAGAGTGATTATTTCTTTTTTCAAGCTTGTTCTTTCCTTGAAACAATAAAACAGCACTGGTGTTTCAAGAGTCAGAAATAAATTGAAGACTGGGCACACCCTTACTTCCAAATAAACTAAACAGCACCCCATGGTTGCAGTAATGACTGCAACCACCAGAGAGCCCTTCTTTTCCCACCTACTGCTGAGTTATCCATTCCTTATAGAGAATAAGTCAATTTGATTTATGGAGAAACTAATTTGCAGTGTTACTTGAGCCTATGCCATTGTGAAGGTCATAAAAAGTGCCTCCATGACCTTTAAGAAACAAAAATAATAATAATAAATCATGACAATTGTAGGTGAGTCTAAATAATAATGTGGAAGAAACAAAAGACAAGAAAATACCTCTGTACTTTCTCTACTCCTAGATACTAGCTTTTTGTACCAAATGAACACAAATAAAATCTGTCATTCTAAATTCACAACAATCTCTTGGCAACTGTTTTCTGGCCTACACTGGAAGTCAGAACTCATATATTATGGGTTCTTAATATACATAAGCTATTTTTACTATATTTGGTGTTGTACTGCCTGCAGTCTTCTCCTCACAAGTCATTGCAAGGAAAATTCCACTGTCTTGTTTCTCCTATACTCAAGGAGGCTCTGGAGATCAGCTGTCTGAGTTCATATCCCAGCTCTGCCACTTACTGGCTATGTGGCCTTGGACAAATTGTCCAACCTCCATCAGCCTCAGCGTCCTCATGTATTAAAGGGGACACATATGACTTTAATAATTATTATTGTGAAAATTCAATATTCAAATATTATATATAAATACATATTATGTATAAAACACTTGGCACATATTGAGATTTCCATAAATATTATCTGTTATTATTAGAATCTGCCTGATTTGCTGCATATTATCCTGTTGTTTGTCTAGCACCAGCATTTGTTGGACTTTTTTAAAAATCATATCCTCTTGAACACTTTCCTTAAAAGAAGTAAGGCAGTCGAGACTTAATATGTTCTTTACTAGTGAAAGGAAATTTGTGTGACTAATGCCAGAGCACCACTAACAGATTGTGTTTGATTGACATAGCAGAATTGTTCATTAGCAATTGTGAGAATTCCTCAAACAATACAATAAAGTATATTAGCAACATCTGGATTTTTCAGGGGAAGGCTAGAGATGGCAGTGGTCGCTGGGTTTGTTAATTTCTAAATTAAGTGAATTAACACCGGTGCTTAGTATCCCAAGTACAGAAACAGCCTGAGGCCCTTCCCACCTCCCTCTCTCCATTTATAAGATGAGGATTATTGTCTCCTATGTACCCACTTAATAAGAAAGGTTAAATAGTCCTTTAAGAGGTGGATTTAAATAATCACCATTACTGTTAATTTAGCAGCCGAGCAAGCAGCGGAAGAGCTTTGGCTATTGACACAAGAGCACACAGTTCCTGTTCTGCCTGGGTGCTCTCACTCACCCATGCCGCTTGGTTGCATTTTAAGTAACCACAATTGGTGACCATGGAAGGCACAGAAGTGAATCCTGTCCTCAAGGATTTCAGTATTTGGGAGGCTATCTGGAGGAGTTTGATACAGAACACACCCGTATAGCTTACCAATTCTGCGAGAGGTATTTAAAGAACTTTTTAAAATTTGCACTAATGCTCCAATGGGGTACACAAGACAATTATTAATATTTGAGATGCAAGAAAGAAATACTAGAACTTCTACTTATTTTTATCTTTCAGAGGGAAGAAATTAGTAGCCCATCTTTACTTAATGGTTGACAGTAACACATAAATAGATAGATACAGATATATAAATAGGTAAAGATTCATGTTACATTATGTTACTTGCTCAGAATGTTTCTGATAATGGCATATGATCAATAAAGTCTGGAAGACCGACTGTATACACTTGTGTAGATTTAACTTGCCAGTCATCATCCAGCTGTGCGTCTTGAAGTCACCCTGGCCCTTGCCTTGCTCAGTATTCCCAAACTGTGTTTCCTAACAATCTTGCAGTGGATCGAACAGATGTCTCATCCCATCTGATATGAGCATCTACCCTCTGATGGGGTAAACTTTTTTCCAAGTTGTGAGGGAAACTTATTTCACTCTTTATCCAAACCATGACTTTGATTGAGCATACCTAGTGCTCCCAGGTGCTTACACGGGACATGTTCACAAATCACCCCCGTACAGCCGGACCACCTGGGGGCAGGGAACCTCCAGTCCAGAATACCTCCTGGAGAAATAAAGGACTCCAGCAGAAACTGAACTCATGACTGGACCTGCGTGTGACCTTTCTAACCCAGACATTCCCTGTTTTTATTCACAAGCAATATCCTACCATTTGGAAGTGTTGACCAAAACCCCCAGAATTTCAGAGTTGGGGTTAGGGGGCAGTTTTTTAGTTCAGGCCTGGATTCTACCTTCTCTGAATATTCCGGTCCCTAGAGAGCCTCCTGTTCCAAACCAGGCCCACTAAGGCGTATGAGATACAAAATGCTGACCTAGCCTCGCCAGCCCTGTATCCTCTAAGCAGTGCTGATTCATGGGACAGGGATGTGGTCAGAAGCCAAGTCAAGGAAATATCTGTTGTGTCATCTCTTCGCACAGCTGCTAGCCTGGGCATGCCCAATTAACCATCCTCTGGTATCCTACACAAATCACCTCTCAGCATGCCCATCGATGAGGTTTTCTTACTTCCCCTGGAAACCACCCTGTTCTTGAACCCAATTCATGACTGAACCTACTTTTGTTATTTAATTTATGTCCTTTGTGTTTCCTAATATCAATAATAATGGTAATAGAGCTAATACATAGTGCTCACTACTGCCAAACATTAGTCTAAGTGCTTTACATATATTAACTCACTTAACCCTCATGACCTCCCTCTGAAGAAGGCACTGTTATTATCCCCATTTTACAGATGAGGAGACTGAAGCATAGAGAGATTAAGTAACTTGCCCAAGGTCACACAGCTAACAAGTGAAAAAAGCAGGAAAATGAACCCCAGCCGTCAGGCCCTGAATTCCATCCTCTTGATCACCCTATGACACCACTTCCCATCCTGCGTTATTTGTTCTCTTGTACAATTACTTTAAATGCAAAATGTTCTTTAACTGTCTCTGAGCAATTTCTCTTCTTCTCCTCCCTTTTTGGGGGATGTCTGTTCTTCTCAAATGTCTTTCTGCTATCCCAAATATTTCATGGTTATGGGGATTATTTAAACAAATGATCAAAAGGCTTTGCTTCCAAAATGTGAGCTTCCGTTACCACGCTTCTTACTTAGATAGTTTCTACCCTTTCTCTCCACCTCAATGTATCTCTTTAAACCAGAAATGTCAAGTGAATATCGCTGCATTCTGGGCTGCCACCTTCCGCACTTCATTAATCTCTGAGATACTTACGTTACTGAAGGACTGTGATATCAGGATAACTACCCAGAAACCAGTGGTAAAGTAATTTGAATTTAAATCTCTTAGTATTTCTTTCCTTAAGAATTAATTTAATCTCTCCTCCCTTGATGCTTTAGGGAGTATGTTAAAACACAGTAAAAAGAAGATGAGTTTCCATCCGATTAAGAGGCAGTAGAGTTTCTTTCCTTCTAAATTTTAGTGTTGAGGCTTTTACACTTTGTATCTAGTCTCCCCTATAGACTTTAGGTTTATTCATTTTTAACCAGGAGAGATATTTTGAACGTTTTTGTGTATTACAGGTAAAGGTGTTGAAAGAAAAAAGAAAACATCATTTACACTTCCATGTTAATTTTTTAAATGAAAATCAGTCATCCAAATTATTTGTTACCCAACCTTTCTAAATTCTAAGACATTAAAATTAATGTCAATTAAATTTTGGATTAATATTTCTAATCACAGGCATATTTATTTTGGATCACATTTATGACAAAATAATTTTACTTTTAAATTTGTTTTTATAGACTTTATAGTGCCTCCAGGTCCTTGGCACAAGGAATTTAGGCACACTTTGCAAGACTTGGTGGAAGAAAGTTTATATTAGTTACTTGGCTTTTGTAACAAATTGGTTATCATTCCTCTATATCTGATGGCAAGTCACTGGCCAGGAAAACCATCCCTTATTTTATACACTTGTCTTTTGGCATATGAAGTCTTCAAGGTGACCCATTTGATTATGTGATTTGAAAGTGGACAATTACCAAAGTTAACCATGGACATGTTAGTATCCTTTTACTGAGTGGCCTCAAGGTAGCTAAACTACGGTATTTACCTAATTTTTATGGGTGGGGAGAGATGGGATAGGGGGTGCCTGTATGTGGTGAAAGCCTCTATAAAAACTTACATCAAAACTACACTTCATAGTCAGCAAAATTGTTTCTCAGCCAGTGGCTTTTGAGGGTCAAAGGAAGAAAGATGATTTAAGGACTTGAGAATGATTTATAGCATTAAGAATGCTTTCTAAATGGGCTGTGCATTTTATTATCTGGGGGAAAATGGGCACTTACAAAACACCTATCAAATAAGTAGCAAAATTCCTGCACAGAATTGGGATTTCCACCAGGAAGGACAATAGATATTAATGGCATCTTCAAGTTGCTCAATTTAAGCACAAATGCACTTAAATTAGTGCAAATGCGCTAACTTGGAATAATTGGTGAAGGAGCCAGTTTAGGTTGAATAAAGATTTGAATTACAGAATACTTTCTTGTAAGTAAAAGATGTATGACATACATCCTGGCCTGGTAGAAGTCCTACTTTCAGGAATGCAGAGAGGAGTCTGTGTTGGCTCACCAAAGCCCTAACCTGAGACCTTTCCAGATGCACTGTATGAATTCTCTTAAATAATCCTCAGTAATTGCTGTGTATGCTAAGGATTGGCTAACAAGTCTTTCCCATAGCTGGCATAGCCTTTGAACTGACCACCAGGAATTGGACTTTCTTATTAGTACAGCCTAAATGAGTGGTATTTTAGTGTGTTTAAAGTTAAGAGGATTGAAAAGCAAAATGCATAGTAAGAATGCCAAAGATAATCCTTAAAGTCATGTTAGTCTTCTTTGGAAGAAGTCGTCTTCTGTAACATCCCATGGGTTAGAATAAACTTGCCAGATGTTCAATGGCCCTGAAAATAAACTCATGACACTGAGGCCAACCCCAAACCCATTGACTATACACATTAGGATCATTTCTTTGTCACCATCGCTAGTTACTTCCAGTGTAATTAAAACCCCGTTATAACAGAATTCCTAACGTAATCAGCTGCACATTGTCAGAACTGAGAAGCTGCTTCAGGATGCAATTAGAACGAGACTAACTCAGGAGAACCTCAGGAATTATCAGTAGATGTGGATGAGCCCCCGAAAATGGCCAATTTCCACCACGTCACACTTCTCATCTCTTTTTTTCTTTTTTTTTTCCTCTCATTTTTTTTTTTTTGTTTCAGCATAATATGGGGGTACAAATGTTTAGGTTACGTGTGTTGCCCTTGCCCTCCCTCCCCCCCTCAGTCCAAGTTTCAAATATGTCCATCCTATTGCGTGGTGTGCATTGCACTCTTTGTGTATGCATATACCCGTCCCCTCCTCCCTCCTCCCCCCTCCCCCCTGCCCAACATCCAATAGATGTTATTCTTATATATGCACTTATGTGTTGATCAGTTAATACCAATTTGATGGTGAGTACATG